>CAOLHI010005548.1:0-64148 GCA_948474755.1 Ctenosaura bakeri
CAGGGTATCTGAAGGAACACCGTTTCCCAACCCTGGCAGACTATTTAGGCCAAACTTTCTTGTTTTGTGTTCATTTCCTTACGCCCAAGGAGGGAAAGAAAAATGATGTAGAAAAATGACTCCTCTCTTAATGTTTCCTTGGTCTCCAGTATTCATGGTATTTCCATCCTGCCTTCCCTAAGTTGTGCCCCTCCCCAAGTACTGCTTGCCTGTCAAGCATCAGATAATTTTTTTTTCTGCAAGGAGGAGTGCTCCAGTTGTACACAAATAAGACGTATAAATATCCACTGGAATACATTGCAGGAGCATTGCAATCTACTGTTACCTGCTAGGGATTTTCCATTTCATCATCTAGTGAGGTGGAATGCATCTATTACAGTTAGCTCCCCACATTCACTAGGGTTAGGGGTGCAGGACCCCCCAAAAGTGGGAAAATTGCAAATATCAAAATTACTGTGGGAAGGGGGCCAAGGCATAGTGGGGAGAGCAGGCACCCAGGGTCCAAACAAGGTCAGGGAAAGGGTGTGGGTTGGTATGGAGGTCCTACATGTCCTCTCTCTTGCCCATCTCCTTCCTTGGCTGTCATGGGGCATTTGTAGAGGGTTTATGGTGCTAAGAAACTGGGCTACAAGCCATCCTTAACTGGGTGGTGGAGGAGGAGCAGGAGAGGCAGGTTTTTAAAGGGCTGTACGGCCCGATTGGAGCCCCCAAGAGGGAAAATTTCCCTGGGAAAGAAGTCCCTGAGGTTGCGGGAGGTGGGGGGGACTTGAATTGGAGAAACTCATAAATAATCAAATCTGTGAAAGCCTGTGAAATGGGGAGGGCTGATGTACTTTGATGGAAGCCTTGCTTGCAGCTGGCTTCATCTCTTGTCCTACTTCTCTCCTTTGGAATGAGTCATGGGATGCAGTGGGACTTACTTCGGGGATGGGCAACGCCAGTTTCCAAGCCCATTTTTCCTGATACCCAGACCTTCCTAGACCTCCTTCCCAGCACTTTATTTTCCCCCACATCTATATAAGAAAAATCACAGGGCAGCTGTTCCAAAACTTGTGGTTGCCATTAAAGCAGGAATAGGGAAGCCATGCCCCCTTCCTCCAGATGTTGGCAATCCTAATAGCAAAGATCATAGCCATGCCCCCTTCCTCCAGATGTTGGCAATCCTAATAGCAAAGATCATAGCATCATAGAGCTGGAAGTGACCTCAAGGGTCATTGAGTCCAACCCCATGACATGCAGAAATATATCATCAAAGCATTCCTGACAGATAGCCATCCAACCTCTGTTTAAAAATCTCCAAAGGAGACTCCACCACACTCTAAGGCAACATATTCCACTGTCAAACTGCTCTTACTGTCAAGAAGTCCTTCCTAATGTTTAGATGGAATCTCTTTTCCCGAAGTGTAAAGCCATCGCTCCGTGTCCTGTTCTCTGGAGTAGCAGAAAACAAGCTTATTCCATCCTCCCTTCAAAAGATGATCCTTGGAAACAAGCCACAGCCACTCATGTCTCATCCCTGTCCCACAAAGGGTTTTTACAAAACCAGACACAGGCTTTCAATTTGGGACTGGTACAGCACTTGGTAGATATCAGAGGAGACAAAAATGGCCCCAAATCCGCTTTTGAGCTTGTCCTCACTTGCTCTAGTTGCAATATAAGGGATTAAACCTACTCTGTTTGGCAAGCAAAGCAGGTATTCTTGCCAGTGGACTACACTCTTTCCCCAAAGACAGGAACATACAAAGAGCTGCTTTATGCTGCGTAGCACTGTTTCGGAGAGGACCTACTTTTTCTCAGCCACATCTTTATATACTAGGAATCAAACATGAAATTTTCTGCATGCAAAGCATGAGTTCAGCCACAGAGTTGCAGCTCAGGAACAGCACTGGAAAAGCCTACCGGTGCCAAGTTGCTCCTCAAGGAGGAATTTCCCAAATCAAGGAGGAACATGCCTCCTTGTAACACTGCACAGGCAACAACGGTGCCATCTTCACTGCCAACAATCCCTTCCTGTCCCTCCCAGACTATGGCACATTTTCCACTGTCTGTCACCTGCTGTCTTCATTGACTCTGTCTGCCGCAACAGATTGGAGAGCTGGGCCAAAGCACACAAAATGAATTTCAACAGAGAGAAATGTAAGGTCCTGCTCGTAGGCAGAAAAAAATGGAATGCACAAATATGGGATGGGGGACACGTGGCTGGATAACAGTACGTGTGAAAGGGATCTTGTGGTGGACCACAAGCTGAACATGAGTCAGCAGTGTGATGCCGCAGCCAAGAAAGCCAATGCAATCCTTGGCTGCATCAATAGGAGTATGGTGTCTAGATCGAGGGAGGTACTGGTACCACTCTACTCTGCTTTGGTTAGACCCCATCTTGAATACTGTGTCCAGTTCTGGGCACCCCAATTCAAGAAGGATATTGACAAGCTGGAGTAAGTCCAGAGGAGGGCGACCAAAATGGGGAAGGGTCTGGAAGCCAAGAAGCCCTATGAGGAGGGGCTTAGGGAGCTGGGGATGTTTAGTCTGCAGAAGAGAAGGTTAAGAGGGGACAGGATAGCCCTGTTTAAATATTTGAAGGGATGTCATGTCGAGGAGGGAGCGGGCTTGTTTTCTGCTGCTCCAGAGACTAGGACAAGGAGCAATGGATTCAAGCTACAGGAAAAGAGATTCCACCTGAACCTCAGGAAAAACTTCCTGACAGTCAGAGCTGTCCGGCAGTGGAAGATGCTGCTGCCTCCATGGAGTGTGGTGGAGTCTCCTTCTTTGGAGGTTTTTAAGCACAGGCTGGATGGCCATCTGTTGGGAGTGCTTTGACGTACATTCCTGTATGGCAGAAGGGGGTTGGACTGGATGGCCCCTGGGATCCCTTCCAACTCTATGCTTCTATAAGGGGGAACATGCCTTCTTGTAACACTGCACAGGCAACAACAGTACGGCCCCTCCCGAACCTGCAAACCCCAGCATTCCATAGAATCATAGAAATGTAGAGTTGGAGGAGACCCCAGGGGCCATCCAGTCCAACTCCCTGCCATGCAGGAACACCCTCAAAGCACTCCCGACAGATGGCCATCAAGCCTCTGCTTAAAAACCTCCATAGGATGTTGAAAGTGGAATCATAGCGCTATAACAGTCTAGTGTGGAAATCACCCTGGTTTCCACTGATTTCCAAGCTGGGAAGTTGGTTAAAGAAGCCGTTGGGGTGGGGGAATGTAACCAGCCCTACAAAATTGCGATCAATAGCGGAAAGGATGCTCTCTGGGCGAAATGCCACAGTTGCACATTGCATGGTAACTTAGTGTCTGTGAACATATGTGACCATTTGGAGCTGGTTGTACCATAGCCATCCATTGGCTCGGAGGTTTTAATGGAGAACGCTAAAAGGTCTTCTTCTCTCCCGCCCTCCCCCATTCCATCTTTTTATGCTTTTTGGAAAATTTCTGATATTACAGAACTAAACAGAAATGTATTAATTCCACTCTTGGATTTCATGACACAACAGAAAAACTTCATGAGCCAAGAAGAGTGAGAAGCTTATAACCAAAATGTGAATCAGCATTTTAACAGCTGAACATGAAAAAAAATTAAAAGACTGCAATTAAAAAAAATGAGTGGATGGGCATGTAGAACTGAAAATTTACAAACTAGTTAAATCCTGCAATTGCTGACTGCTCAGAAAATATGCAACTGGATAACGGGGATGAACAGTTATTGATGAAGGATAGATAATAATGATAGATAGGGGTAGCCAATTGCAACCTTCCTTGAACTATGATTTTCATAATCCCTCTCTATGGACTATGTTGACTAGGGATGATGGGAGTTGCAGTGCAACAATTTCAACATAAAACTACTAATTATTAACTAATTTTGTATGTTTAGATTTACCATGAAAACGAGCAATAAGCAACAAGTAGTCAATTTAATTCTGTTTTAGGATCTAATGGTTAGTTGTTACCGCTGGTTTACAATTCGCTGTTTGCAGCAGGGGTGGGAACCAGTTTTTAGTTGTGTGTAATGTGTAGTTATATTGTAATTTAGTTTAGTTTGATATTTGCAGTATTTCTCCCCCTTTCCCCCCTTTTTTTGGATAGTGTATTGTTGTGTAGTTTATTTTGTTCTGTATTACTATGTCCTTTGTATTGTTATTGTGCTTTTTTACTCTGTCTTTCTCTGTTCCTTTTTTATTATTCAACTAGCGTATATACCCAGCGTTGCCCAGGATTTTATTTACTCGTAGGTAATAGTTGTTAGAAAGATTTGAGACCCTGTGTGCCTAATTCCCCAAACTGTCTTGTCCAGTACCCATAACTTTCCCCCATATTCCCCTATCCAATCTGTATTCAGAGTTATTAACATACAGAGGTTGGGTTCCTGAGGACATACACTGCCCTCCTCCTTGCTGCTAGGCCTCGTCTCCATAGCAACCAGCCTATTCCAAGAGCTCTCTGGCTGAGAATTCTAAAGGCCCCTCCCTCAACTGCAGACTCCAGGATTCCATAGAATCTTCTCAGGCAGCCAATCATACCAGGTCTCTGCCTCACACAGCCAATCATACGAGGTCTTCGCCTGGCTCAGACAAACAAACATACAAACATTGACTTTTATATAGATTTTTTTTTTAAAAAAAAACACAACCATTTTTTTGTGGGGGGATCAGAAGTTGTCTACTCAGTCTAAGAATGCAAAGTAACAACTTAACAAGCCAACTTCTCTCCAAAATAAAACAAAATAAAAAATAAAAAAGGACTTGGGACTGGATCATACAAAAGGAAAAGGAAGCAAAAATAGGGATTGGACAATGCAAAGGTTACGGAGGCTGGCAAAACTTCCCTCTGAAGAAAGGTTACAGCAAGCATGCATGTGCATAAGTATTTACTCTTAGTCGATTTCTGCACTACACTCTTATAGCGCGATGATTCCACTTTCAACCTCCTATGGAATCCTGGGGCTTGCAGTTTCGGGAGGGGCTGGCCGGCCCCTCCCGAAACTGCAAACCCCAGGATTCCATAGGAGGTTGCAAGTGGAATCATTGCGCTATAAGAATGTAGTGCAGAAATGGCCTTAGAAATAACGTGAGTAAGCAAAAGATATAAGAGAAGATAATAAAACTAGAAAATGCAGAGTTTCCAGGTTGTTTTCTGTTGGGGGGAAAAGGCCTATAATGACCTAGCCCCCATCTTCCAACATGGCAAAATTGCACTCCGTGATCCTAGGGGTATTGCGGGTACTTAGGGGGCAAAATTGTTTTTAAAAAGTGCAAAACATTTTCCCCAAGGTGTAATGTAGTGTGTGTGTGGAGACTACAAAAATAGCTTTGGGGAGTCATATGGTTCACGGGCCACACTTTACCCATTCCTTGAGAAAATGAGTAGCAAATCATTTTCTCCCTTTGTCCTAATACTCGAACCCAAAGGCCAGGAGTCATCCACTGAAAGTCACACAACATGCAACGATAGGATGTGGCAATGGCCACAACTCGATGGTTTTAAAGGGAATTAGACAAAAGACAAGAAAGATGCTATCAATAACTATTCATTACTTGTGGTATCTGGGGCAGGATGTGTCTCAGTGCCAACTGATGGGCAACATAAGTAAGAAAATGTTGCTGAGCTCACATCCTGCTTGTAAGGCTTCCCATGGGGGCCAAATTGTTGGCCCTGTGGGTAGGGGATACTGGACTATATCAGCCTTTGATCGGATCCAGCATGGCTCTTCTTATATTTGTATGACTGCCCCTGACAAATAGAAGGTTGAATCCAGGAATGGGGAAGTTAAAAGGTCTGTACATTCTGCCTTTCTTACAGGGAACTCAGGTGCAGATCATAGAATCACAAGCTGAACATGAGTCAGCAGTGTGATGTTGCAGCAAAAAAGGCTAATGCGATTCTAGGCTGCAACAATAGGAGTATACTGGCAAGAGAAGTAATAGTACCCACTCCATTCTGCTTTGCTTAGACTCCACCTGGAACACTGTGTCCAGTTTGGGGCACCACAGTGCAATAATGATATTGACAAGGTGAAATATGTCCAGAGGAGGGTGATCAAAATGGTAAAAGGCCTGGAAACCGTGCCCTATGAAGAGTGGCTTAGGGAGCTGGGGATGGCTAGCCTGGAGATGAGAAGGTTAAGAGGTGACACGATAGCTATGTTTAAATATTTGAAAGTGTGTCATATGGAAGATGGAACAAGCTTGCTTTCTGCTGCTCCAGAGACTAGGACGTGGAGCAATGGCTTCTAACTACAGGAAAACACTGGGACTTCTAAACCCTTTTTCCTGTTGTTTCAGGGCTTACTCCTGTCCAAAGCAAGGGTGGAGAAGTTAAAAGGGTGGAAGATGTATACGATCTGAAGAGAAACAAGAGTATTTGTCGAAATAGTGTTAGCAAAAGAAGAAGGGGTCACAACTACACAAGAAGAGTTACAATTTTGGAAGGTGGAGTAATTCGAGGTATAATAGGTTCTGGGGATGGGGTGCACTTTACAGTGATAAGTTTAATTTAAGGTCAAATTAGGTAGACGATGATAAAAATTAGTATATCAGTATGTAGGGTAATAAGAGTAATTAGATAATGCTAGTTATAGATTAGGATAGAAAGAAGAATGAAATTATTAATATTCTATTTTGAACAGAAGTAAGAATGAAGTTACTAATGTTACAATTTGAACATGTTAATTATGGGTATAATTAATAATTGATATAATGAGAATGAAACATATATATATGTAAAACCAAAAAGACAGTTAACATATTGTATAAGTAATACTATGTATAAGAAACCTGGAGAGAAACAAAGACGTAAGTATTATATTTTTTCCCCTTTTCTTCCACTTTGACTTATGTTATGTATTATAAAAATTATTTTTTTAAGAAAAAAAAAGCAAAGGTGCACAAGGATTGCCACTGGTGAAGCATGTTGAGAGCTGCCCTCCATCAATATTTGGGGGGCCACAGTTTACCCAATGGCAGAGCTTGGAGTGTGTGGAGGGGGGCGTGGACGTGGTGCATGGGGGCGTGGCCAGGGCACAAAGGGGTGTGGCTACAGGCCGCGATGCCCCCAAACATTGCTGCCTGGGGCAAACCGTTCCTATCACCCCTCGCCCCAGTCCCTACGCAACCAAGGCCCTTTTCGCATGTTTTTTTTTCTAGCGTGAGCGCCCCTTGAGTGCCGCGCAAATGGGAGCGCCGCTCCGTACAACGCACTCCCACTTGCGCGGCGCTCACGAGGCTGAAGCGGGGCACGGGCGCATTTTTTGATTTTCGGCTTTAAGCCGAAAATGCTCCGCGCTCGCGCAATGCTCACGGCGCCCTCGCACACTTACCTGCATGCGGTGCGTCGGCGAGCCGGGCGGGTAGCGCTTCCTCCCCCAGCGCAGCCTACATCTCCCATACTGCGCTGCGGAAGGAAGGAAGGGGTGCCAGCGCGATGGTCGCGCAAACAGGAAGCAACCTGCCGTAGGAAGGAGGGGGAAGCGGCAGCGTTTCGAACAAGGCATCTCACGCGAGATGCCCTCCCCGTCGCGCAAACAGGTAACATGCGAAAAGGGCCCAAGTTTAGCCATCCTTGATCCGAAACCAAACATGTATGGGATATGCGATTTGATTCTGATTCTGATTAACCTTTATTAGGCATAATAAAACTTCAACGATCATTTTTAGAAAATTTAAGCCATCAGTTTGTTGCCTCCGCCAGAAAGTTGGCCGTTAGCCTAGTAATATGCGGATTCCGATCCTCCAATAAGTATTCCACTGATAACCTATCCAAAGAGATATTCCTTTCCAATCACCTCCTTAACAGTATGGGATATGTACAGTCCATTGTCTGGGTTGGCATCCTTTCCAACATTTAGATCGGTTAAAAACTAGGCTCCTTGGAGAGGATGAGCAACTTGTGGCCTACCACATCCTGTGTACTGTAAGTCCCATCAGCCCTGGCTACCACTCATCTTGGCTGCAATCAATGTACGTTCAGTTCCAGCAACATCTGGAGGGGCACCAATCCCTGAGGTTCACAGAACCAGCGTGGGGTAGTGGTTTGAGCCCTGGATTACGATCCTGGAGAACACAGTTCAATTCCCCACTTGGCCATGAAAACCCACTCAGTGACCTGGGCACGTCACACACTCTCAGCCCCAGAAACCCTCCTGATAAGTGTGCCTTAGGGTTGCCGTAAGTTGAAAAGGTCTTGGAGGCACACGACAAAGACCACAAAGTAGTGGCTGGGTAGCAGTACATGTGAAAGAGATCTAGGAGTCTTCATAGACCACAAGCTGAACATGAGTCAGCAGTGTGATGCGGCGGCCAAGAAAGCCAATGCAATCCTTGGCTGCATCAATAGGAGTCTGGTGTCTAGATCGAGGGAGGTACTGGTACCACTCTACTCTGCTTTGGTTAGACCCCATCTTGAATACTGTGTCCAGTTCTGGGCACCCCAATTCAAGAGGGATATTGACAAGCTGGAGCAAGTCCAGAGGAGGGCGACCAAAATGGTGAGAGGCCTGGAAACCATGCCCTATGGGGATAGACTTAGAGAGCTGGGGATGTTTAGTCTGCAGAAGAGAAGGTTAAGAGGGGACATGATAGCCATGTTTAAATATTTGAAGGGATGCCATGTAGAGGAAGGAGGGGGCTTGTTTTCTGCTGCTCCAGAGACCAGGACAAGGAGCAATGGATTCAAGCTGCAGGAAAGGAGATTCCACCTGAACCTCAGGAAGAACTCCCTGACAGTCAGGGCTGTCCGGCAGTGGAATCTGCTGCCTCAGAGTGTAGTGGAGTCTCCTTCCTTGGAGGTTTTTAAGCAGAGGTTGGATGACCATCTGTCGGGAGTGCTTTGAGGGTGTTCCTGCGTGGCAGGGGGTTGGACTGGATGGCCCCTGAGTCTCTTCCAACTCTACATTTCTATGATTCTATCATTCTATGATTCTATGAGGTTCGAGGCAGGTCAAATTCCTGCAGAGTAAGAGGAAGAAAATCTCAGAAACAAGTCCCTTCTGCTACTTGCCAGCACAGGAGGGAAAAAGCAAAGTAACAAATGAAATTGCTAACTATTTTCCATCTGTTTGTGATACTCCTTTGCTTCACTAAAGGGTCAGCACCACAGGTGAGCTTTTCCTTGCTTTTTTCAGAGTCCTCCCTTAGATCCCAGGCCAGACTCTGTTTAATCTCAGCCTCCCCTAACCTGCCAGCCCCCAGATATTCTGGGCTGCAACCAGCCCATCATCCCCGGCCAATGTGACATGGCCATAATGGTTGGGGATAATGGGACGTGCAGACCGTTGGAAGGGAAGAGATTTGGGGAGGCTACCGTCACCTGCCTGGGAAGATGTGATTCTTCTGAAGCTTTCTCCTTCGAGTTGGATTCTTCTCCGGCATTTTGCTGTTGCCGAGGCAACCACAGACCATCCCATAATGAGCCCAAATTGCACAGACACGGACAGGCAATAAGAAGAAAAGCAGTGGCATATGCTTCACTAATCTCCCAAGGAAGAAACAGAGAGAGGGGGGATTGTAAGGAAATCTAGTAGGGGGGCTGAGAAGCTTTTCTCCATTTTTGGTCCACAGGGATGAGATTAGCCCAGCGGAAAAGGGCAACAAATTAAGAACCTGGCACACAGGGTAGGGTGGAGCAAAGGAGGAAGCAAACTGAGACTTTTATCACTTGGAAGTAATTTATCATCCAGGTTTTTAAACAGCCTCTCGGCAGCAGCCAGAAGTTCAACAGGTGAAGCATTTCCTTTCCCAGCTCAGAGAAATGGTGCTTGGAGAGGGGACCTGCAGCTGAAGAATGGGACGTTCATATAAAAATCAGTTGCCTGTAAGGCTTCTCTTAGACTTAGAGAGAGCAGAAATCCATCAGATTTATGGGGATGCAAGACCCCCATGAACATGGAAAAAATAAAAATAAAAATCACATTAGGAAGAACTTTCTGACGGTAAGAGCCGTGTGACAGTGGAATATGCTGCCCGGGAATGTGGTGGAGTCTCCTTCTTTGGAGATTTTTAAACAGAGGCTGGAAGCCTTTGATTGTGTCTTCCTGCATGGCAGAATGGGGTTGGACTCGATGGCCCCTGGGGATTCTTCCAGCTCGACGATTCAATAATCAATGTGCATATAATTACAGTCTCAGAAGCTTTGCAAACAAACGTCTGGCTGACTATTGCAAATCAATGTGGGAACTTGAGCTGTCTTCAGTTCTGAAGCTCCCTGCCCGATTCATCCATCTTTTTATGACTGGTCCTTCCATCTCATCCCTGCAATCTCTCTCTCTGCCTTTCTCTCATTTTCTCTTGCCTTTTCCCTTTTCCCCGCTTGACCTTTGCAAACTCCGTAGAGGGACAGTGTGGTTTAGGGTTAGGGTATCAAGCGAGAACTGGCTGGTGTTCAGCTAGCACTTGGATTCAAATTCCCACTCAGCCATAAAATTCACTGGGGAATCTTGCAACTAGAGAGCCCACAGGGTGTAGTGATCTGAATGTTGGACGATGGCCATCTCTGCACTAGAATCATAGAGTTGGAAGAGACCCCAGGGGTCATCCAGTCCAACCCCCTGCTATGCAGGAACCCACATGAAAGCACTCCTGACAGATGGCCATCTAGCCTCTGCTTAAAAACCTCCAAAGAAAGGGACTCCACCACACCCCCAGGCAGCAGATTCCACTGCCGGACAGCTCTGACAGTCAGGAAGTTCTTCCTGAGATTCAAGTGGAATCTTTTTTCCTGTAGCTTGAATTCATTGCTCCTTGTCCTGGTCTCTGCAGCAGTGGAAAACAAGCCTGCTCCCTCCTTGACCTGACATCTCTTCAAATATTTAAACATGGCTATCCTGTCCCCTCTTAACCTTCTCTTCTGCAGACTAAACACGCCCAACTCCCTAAGCTGCTCCTCATAGGGCTTCATGGCTTCCAGACCCTTCACCATTTTGGTCTCCCTCCTCTGGACATGCTCCAGCTTGTCAAAATCCTTCTTGAAATGAGGTGCCCAGAACTGGACCCAGGATTCCAGATGAGGTCTGACCAAAGCAGAATAGGGTGGTACCATCACCTCCCTTGATCAAAGTCCCCTCCCAAACCTGCAAACCCCAGGATTCCATAGGATGTTGACAGTGGAATAATAGCACAATAAAAGTCTAGTGCGGAAATGGACTATGACCGTGGAAACCAGGGTTTCATTCTCTGCTTGGTCATGGAAACCCACTGAGTGGCGCATCATAAATTCTCAGTCCCCAGAAGTCCCCGATAGCTTCCGCTTGGGGTTGCCACAAATCAGAAATGATCTGAAGGCATACAACACCAACAATAGAACCTTGCAGCTAGCCACTTTCCCTCAAATGAATTCACATTGCAAATTTGATGCCAGAATTTTTCAAAACACTGAAAAGCGGGAAATCATTTAACACCAGCCTGAGCTTTTTGGAGAACAGGCAAGACCGCAATGTAACAAATAAGTGAATTAATTCTCACGTCTCTTTCCCTCCCAAATCTCCATCCCTTCGCCTCCACCCAGCCTATGCCTTTTTACTTCCTTCATCCCATTCAGCTTTTGCCGGGTCTGTCTGCCGTGCCCCTGTCTTATATTACGGCAACCTAGACAATGTAAGCCTCGGGCTTTTTTTCCATGACTCCCTCGCGCTCAGAAGCATGCCTGGACTTTAATTTCACAGCGCTCCTTCAACATCACCCCTCTCCAAAAAAAGAAAAGGAAAATCTATTCTCTACACCCCGTGCACCAGACTTTCTGGGATCACATGCTTGTCTTCTTCTACCATGCAAAATGCAATAATTTTCAGGGGTTCCCTTTCCTAACACGTGAGTGTCTGGGCCCCAAAATAAAGCGTTACCCATTTTCCCTTGCTCCGAGCCATAGGAAATTCCCCCTCCATCTTTGATGGTGTCATATTCCTTGTGGAATAGAAAGTACTGCAGGATGTTGGTTTGGGCTGTAGCAGTTTAATATTCATTGAGAGATGTACAATTTGACTGCTTTTATGAGGGGTGTTAGAGGATGCACAGAAATAAGCACACAGCACAGAGGGTCAGATCGGTAGCCACAGTGCTCTAGGCAATCATAGAAGCATAGAACTGTAGAGTTGGAAGAGACCATAAGGGCCATCAACTCCCCATCATGCAGGAATACACCATCAAAACATTCTCAACACAAAATCTCTATTTAAAACCTCCAAAGAAAGAAAAGGTAGCATATTCCACTGTCAAACTGCTCCTACTGTCAGGAAGTTCCCCCTAACGTTTAGATGGAATCTCTTTTCCTGAAGTTTGAAGTCATTGCTTTGTATCCTAGTCCCTAGAGCAGCAGAAAATGAGCTTGCTCCGTCCCCCATATGATATCCCTTAAAATATTTAAACATAGCTATGATGTCTCCTCTTGACCTTTTTTTCCCCAGGCAATATCAAGACCTAAGTAATTTTTCCTATTCAGCTCCAGAAATTTAAGCTGTCTTTGTTAAAAATTCTCTGGGCAAACTCAAGTTGCTGTTGTTTGCCTTCAAATCATTTCTGACTTATAACAAGCCTAAAGCAAACCTATCACGGGGTTTTCTGAGGCTGAGAATGTGTGATGCATCCAAGGTTACCAGGTGGATTGCCATGGCCAAGTGAAGGATTGAACCCCGGCCTCCAGAGTCATAATCAAACACTCATAGAATCATAGAGTTGGAAGAGACCCCAGGGGGCATTGAGTCCAACCCCCTGCTATGCAGGAACACCCATCAAAGCACTCTGCCTCTGCTTAAAAACCTCCAAAAAAGGAGACTCCACCACACTCCATGGAGCCAGCAAATTCCACTGCCGGACAGCTCTGACCATCAGGAAGTTCTTCCTGAGTTTCAGGTGGAATCTCCTTTCCTGCACCTTGAATCCATTGCTCCTTGTCCTAGTCTCTGGAGCAGCTGAAAACAAGCCCACTCCCTCCTCAACATGACATCCCTTCCAATATTTAAACATAGCTAGCATGTCCCCTCTTAACCTTCTCTTCTTCAGACTAAACATACCCAGCTCCCTAAGCCATTCCACTATACTACACTATACCATGTTTGCTCCAATCTCTTTTGCCCCTGAAACCAGAGAAGAATATTCAGGTGATGATACTAGTATGATGGCCCTAATTGTGTCCAGCATGTTGTTTGAGTTTCTTTAATTTGACATTGCAATCTATCCGGTCCAACAAGTATTTTTTTCTGGTTTTGGTAGTGCTACCCAGATATAGTCATCTCCACCCCATTTGCTAGGGTTGGGGGCACAGAACCCCCATGAAAGTGGAAAAACATGAATAACTCCAAGCCCACCCAAACCATATTTAACACACAGAAAAGTATGATCACCCTATTCAACCCACCGTGGATCCCTTTGAGGCGTCAGGGTTCCTTCCCAAGGCAGAAGTGGGTGGCTGGTGGGGCTTCCCGCCACTTCAACTGCTGTCCCCCACCATTTTTAAGAGGGACTTGCAAGCCTCGTTCAGAGTTTCTCAGTCTCACGGGGCTTGCAGTCCCTATTAAAAATGGCCTAGGGAGGCAGCAGAGGTGACAGCAAATAATCTTTGAGTAACCAAATCTGCAAAAGTGAAATCCACAAATGTGGAGGGCTGACTGTATTGACCAGGCATGATGGCAGAACAAAAGAAATACACATTGGAGAAAGTAAACGCTCTGTTGCAGAATCAGAGATTTGGAAATGATCTTGTCTTTCCAACAGATGAAAAAAACAGAACAAAAACCAGCTACTACTGCAGTATCTCTGATAGCTGGCCATGCAAACACATCCTCTAAGCCTCTAAGGAAGGGCCACCACTTTCCAAGATGGGGTATTCTTTGGAAGAGCTTCCCGACATTTTACCAATATCTGTGTATTGCATTTTGAAACGTTTGGTTTGAGTCCCACCTTATGGAAGCAAAGACCTCTCGGGATGGGCCCCGTCTTATCCCCAAGCTAAACAAATGCAGCTCATCCAACTATCCTATCTATCCCCCTTCTCTGGACTTCTTCCAGATTCTTCTTATTAACAGTGGTGTTAAGCACCCTGTTCATTATGGCAATCGCCGTAGCCACATCTCCAAGGAAGTGCAAAAATCCAAACAGCAGAATTGACAAATGCTTAAAAGCCCCATCTAATGTCCACCAAGAGCAGTCATCCGCAAAGTTAATTGCTCCTAATTGCTCCTTCAAGCCCAAGTGATGCCAATTACTTTGCCTTAAAACAGGGATAGTTCACAACAACAATGCTCCGCTGCTAGGAAAAACCCGATTCCCTCCCTTTAGCCACAGTAAGTGGGAGGACAGCAGGAATGCAGGGAAACCTGAAGAGAGTGGCAGATGGTGTCATCATCTGTAATAATCATTTTTTTAAAAACCCCAGGACTGTGATCCTGGGAATCCCGGCTCCACTGCGGATTAAACTTCAGTGCTTAGAACGAGATACAGTATTCCAGGAAAATTCTGCCCAAAGCAGAAGAGATGGGTTATCATTATTTCTTGCGATCTTGTCACACTACTTTCTTTCTGTGGGCGTGTAAGAGAGACACAACAGGAGGGGTGTTGCAAATCCAGCTGCAAGGCACAAAAACCTTTTCATTCTAAACTTTTCTTCCCAGCTTATCCACTAGGTCGAATTGACCAACTTGCTCAGTTGCATGTCTTCAAGTCATTTCTGACTTACAGAGACCCTAAGGCGGGGTTTTCTGGGGCTGAGAGTGTGTGATGTGTCCAGGATCATCCAGTGGGTTTTCATGGCCAAGCAGGGAATCAAACCCGGGTGTCCAACGCTCTCAGTCATATCTAGAGCCATTTCTGCACTACATTGTTATAGCGCTATTATTCCACTTTCAACATCCTGTGGAATTCTGGGATTTGCAGTTTAGGGAAGGACATTTAGAATTCTCAGTCAAAGAGCTCTTTGTCCTCAGAAAGCTGCAAACCCCAGAATTCCACGGGATGTTGAAAGTGGAATAATAGCGCTATAACAGCATAGTGCGGCAATGGCCTAAGTATTTAGTATTAGTGGATGCTGGAACCATCTGGACTCCAGAATCTTCTAACCATGATAGCCCCCGTTGTATAATTTACAGGGCTGCAGAAACAAACAGACAGCAGGCCATGCCTTATTGACAGCGACATTGGTCTCAAAGCGAGGGTAGCAGACAAGCAGCTTGTAAGAGTATAGAGCTAAATTTGCCCTGGAGGTCTCACGGCCGCTAAATTCACTGGATGTAGAAATAAGTCGATCTGCAAAGACAGTTACTGTGGAAGAAGGGTGGCTTATTATTAGACCCTACATCTTGGGAGCAGTAATTCAGAGCCTATAGCAAACCACTGACTGCTTGAGGATGTTCCCTGGCTTCAAGATCCTCCACTGGAGGAGGCCAAGGCGCTCCTAACCACATCGCCGTCCCTCTACAACTCCAGCAGTTTCATAGATGGACAGAGGGATGTTGTTGTATTGGTGTGTGTCTCCAAGTAGTTTCCAACTTATGGTGACCCCAAGGTGAACTTATCACAAGGTTTTCTGGGGCTGAGAGTGTGTGATGTACCCAAGGTCACCCAGTAGGTTTCCATGGCCAAACAGAGAACTGAGCCCTAGGCCATTTCCACACTAGCCTGTTATAGTGCTATTATTCCACGTTCATCCTCCTATGGAATTCTGGGGTTTTCAGTTTAGGGAGAGGCCTTTGAGATTCCTCCCTAAACTGCAAACCCCAGGATTCCATAGGAGGTTGAAAGTGGAATAATAGCACTATAACAGTCTAGTGTGGAATGGCTCTGGTCTCCAGGGTCGTAGTCCAGTGCTCAAACCACTACACAACACTTAGCAGGGTGTTACCATCACCTAACTTTTTCCAGGGTATTTGAATGATGGGTCTGTTTTTGGAGCAACCTCTGTTTCCACCAGGAGCTCTCCGCGGTCCTGAAAAACCCAAGATAAAAACCAGATCCCTTTGCATTGCTGGATGACTCTTGTTCAAGGTCAAATTCCTCCAGGCCTTAATTAAACTAAATTTTGCAAGGGGTAGAAGTGAAGGAGGAAGTTTAAAAAAAAAAAACCACCGAAAAGAAGGTTGGAATAATAGGGTAGCATAAATAGGTCCATTAGTATTCTACTGCTAGCCCTAGGGACACAAACGGAATAAGACTAATAAAAAACCAAGGTGGTTAAAAAGCCAGTCACTGGTAGACCTCAGGGTAAAAGAGGCACTGTAAAATCCAAGCAGTCTCTTGCCAGCTCGGTACTAGTAGGTCCATCTACATTCAGGAGTGGGAATTGTGTGGTCCTTCAGATGTCCCTTGACTGGAATGCTTTGTTTGCTTCACCCTTGGCAATGCAGTCTAGGGCACTTGGGATTTGCAGTTCCACATCTGGAGGGCTGCACAATTTCCACCCCTGGCCAGTCTAGGTGGGACCACAGCGTACCATAATGAGAGGACAAGGGAGAACATGTTGTATGCTACTTCTTCGAACTCTTAACACAGCATAGCAAATATGATACAACAGGCAGCACTGAAACCTGGCTGGATGAATATCTTGATGGAATGTAAGTAACAAAAAAATAGACCAACCAGGAAAGAAGGAGGAGTAACATTATATGTTAAAGGTTTTACACCTGTGAAGAGATCCATGATTCAAATCCTGGAAACTAGTTTGAGAACATGTGGGTAAAAATTAAGAGCGAGCGAAACAACAATGGCTACAGATACAAAGCTGGATTGAGGACTTGGACGATGCCTTCCTGGAACAGATGACCAACTATTCAGAAAGGAGAGATGTAGTGGTAATGGATCAGAATTCAAAATGACCTTAATACATTAAAGACATGAACCAAGACTAACAACATGAATTTTAACACAGAGAAATATAAGGAGTATAATCTTAGGCTGAAAAAAATGAAATGCATGGATATACAATGGGTGACTTCTGGCTTGACCACGGTACGTTTGAAAGGGCTTGTAATAGACCAAGGGGTGAACATGAGTTAACAGTGTGATGCGGCAGCTAAAACAGCCAATGTGATTTTAGGCTGCACCAATAGGAGCACAGTGTCTGGGCCAAGGGAAGTAATAATACCACCTTATTCTGCTTTGGTTAGACCTCACCAGGAATCCTATGTCCAGTTCTAGACACCACAATTCAAGAAGGATATGGACAAGCTGGAACGTGTCCAGAGGAGGGTGAACAAAATGGTAAAAGGTCTGAAAACCATGGTCTACGAGGAGCGGCTTAGGGAGTTAGGTAAGTTTAGCATGGAAAAGAAAAGGTTAAGAGGCGATATGATAGCCATGTTTATATATTTGAAGGGATGTAATATGGAGGATGGAGCCAGCTTGCTCCAGAGATCAGGGCCCTTTCTGCACCCTACCATATTCTGGTGGCTTCCTGTGGGAATCCCTGCAGCAGCGCTGTCAGAAGGGGAGTGCAATGGGGCCACTTCCCTCCAGACTGGCTGCCTTCAGGATCTGGGGAGCCCAATGGCCACATTGCTTCCTTTCACAGCGCAATCAGGTACTGTCCCAGGCTGGGCTGGGGCAGGAAGTGCAGCCACTGCACTTCCGGACCTTCCGCACCCAGGTAAGTGAGGGATGGCGGCTCAATCACAGGTCATTGATGGGGAAAACCCATCAATGATTTGCTCTGTGATTGCACCTCCTGGGGATGGGAGAAGGATTGGACCGCCATGACATCATGCAGAACTGTCATTGCAATCCCGTCCTTCTCTGTTGGGAGGGTGGAGCAGAAAGAGCCTAAGACAGAGAGCAATGGCTTCAATCTGCAGGAAAAGAGGTTCCATCTAAATATAAGGAAGAACTTCCTGACGGTAAGAGCAGTTCGACAGTGGAATATGCTGCTGCCTCACTGGAGTGTGATGGAGTCTCCTTCTTTGGAGACTTTTTTTAAAATATAATTTTATTCAAATTTCAACAAATAAAACAAGCAGTTATTTCTGCAATGTTTACATGCAATGTTTTTCCTTCTTCCTTTCCTTTCTGGATTACAATTATTAATATTCCCTCTATTTATTATACTACGTATTGCAATAAAATGTTAATAACCTATAATTTGTTAGTTCCTGCTGTATATCTCTACTTTACGTGTTACATGATATTTCATTGATTATTAACCTGTATAGCAATTGATATCATGAAAAATATATTACCTTCTGTCTACACCCAACCCCAATCTGTAACCATCTTCCTCTCTTTATTAATGTCTTCGTCTGATTTCCCTTTTAGTCTTTGTGTAAGTATATCTGCATTTCTATTTTCCATAAAAGTTGTCCACCACCTTCTTTGGAGGCTTTTAAACAGAGGCTGGATGGCCATCAGTCAGGAGTCCTTTGACGGTGTATTCCTGCATGGTAGAAGGGGGTTGGACTGGATGGCCCCTGGGGTCTCTTTTACCTCTATGAGTCTATCTTGTGAGCTTCATAAGTGAGTAAGAATTTGAAAATGTTGCCCCCATTGCAGCAATGCTTTGTAGCATCCTAGCCAGTACTCATCTAGTTAGAGTTGAATGGTCTTGGACAGAGACTTGGCTAACAGAGTAAAACAATCTGGCCTCCATTGAGGGATCTGATCTTGCACAAGGAAATACACATAGAGAACAAAAATTACAATAGTAGACGTGGGGCCGGTTGGGTATAAACAAGAGACTCTGCATAAATCATCCCTCCACAACAAGGAAACCTCATTCGCTCTTATATCAGAGCCTAATCCGCTCTCTTCACCTTGGGCCATTTCCGCACTAGCCTGTTATAGCGTGATGATTCCATTTTCAACCTCCTCTGGAATCCTGGGGTTTGCAGTTTCGGGAGGGGCCGACCGGCCCCTCCCAAAACTGCAAACCCCAGGATTCCAGAGGAGGTTGAAAGTGGAATCATCGCACTATAACAGGCTAGTGCGGAAATGGCCTTAGCTCTGTTCCTCACAATACACAGAAGCACTCTTTGCATGCTCTCTTGGTAGAAATCAAAGTCTGAAAAAGTTACTGCCGGGATGACGGCTCCCAGAATCCCCCAGCCAGCACAGACACGGGAGAGGTCTGGGAAAGGTAGTTCTCCCAAAGTAACTTTCCCAAGCTCTGCCTCCTTGGCAGGAATAACTAGGAGGAGCAGCAGTCTTAGGAAAGGAATCCACCCTCCAGTGACAACCAGACTGTTGAAGGAGGCGAGGAGCTGGCAGGACAGAGAGAGAGCCATTTTTAATCACCCGAGTCCAGCTGGCTATGGTGGCAACTCCCCGTCCAGAGCCCAAAGCACCAGTTAGGGCTCTCGCTGGCCTCTTTAAGCCAATTAACCATGATTAAGAGATTCAGCACAGCCCGCTCACGCCTAAATGACTCCTGTCAACCCGACTTAACCACAGTCCACCCCAACGGCTCTTTCCAGGAGTCACTGTTTTCTTTTGCTAAAGAGGTTTGCAGCTGGAGTGAGCAGCACATGGCTTCGCACACTGCCTGGGGAGAGTCAGCGGCTGTCTGAGTCCTAGGCAGAACTGCTTGGAAGATCTTTGCACGTAGAGCTTGCAAAAATCAAACCGGCAGAAGAGCAGAGGAGCGTCCCCTTTCCTCCACCATCGGCCAACCGGATGCACCTTTGTGTAGCCTGCACACATGGAGAGTACAACAGTGCCAACCCTCCCTTGCTTGCTGCCCCCCTGCCAAGCACCAGACGCTTCAGAAAAAAAAAACTTTAAATTGAACCTCCATAGACAAGAGGAGTCTATCTGAAGATACCAGTTGCTGGGAGACAAAGAATAAGGGAAGGGCGTAGCTTCTGGGGAGAAACATTTAGACAGCTCATGTTGGAGCTGGGATACATTTTGGACCGCTGGGCTGACCAAGAAAGATGTACATGAAAATAATAGCCAGCTGTTTTCTTCCACTGCCCAAGCGACTGCTATGAGATATACTGCTACTGAACATGGAAGTGCCATTCAGTGCTTGCTATTAACAGCTTCCCAAAATGGCCCGGACTGCCTCCTGCCCTTTTCTTTTGCAAACCCCCCACTCTTCTTAGGATAAATTCATATGCTGATGGCGCATCTCCTTTACTTATTGATTGTCACTCCATTTCATAGAGGGACCCCAGAATTCTTATATCGAACAGACATAAACTGTACATCACTTTTGTTCCACAGCATCTGTGTGGTCTCTTCCAACTCTGAATTTCTATGATTCTATGATTCTATGATTCCATTCCTTCCTCATAGACCTGGGACAATACATGTACAATAGGGTCTCATACAAAGGTCAGAGTCAAAAGGCCATACATCTGAATCAGTGTGCAGAAAGACGGGGGGGGGGAGAAAGAGATCTGGATTTAACCCTCAGGGGATGACTTTTCTGGATTAACAGACTCCGGATTCAATGGGATACACACATGTGTCCTTCTCCCTCTCATGCATGCACATTGACGTACCTCCAATCTTAATATTTTTTTTGCCGCACACAACTGGATCTCATGGGATGTGTCTGTTCTGCACACCCACACCCACATCCACACACTCTTATCTGCCCTGGTGCAAAAGGTTAGCCCTGATTTTCAACGACTGTATAGGGGGTAAGGATCCCCAGATTTTCCTACAATACGGAGAAAAGCTGTACACTTCTCAATTTCTACTGAATGGTTTTGGATTTTTTTCTCCTCTGGTTATTCAGATGCTTGTCCTAGTAAGGTGACCAAAAAGTACAAAGATAAAGAAAAATATAAGGAAACATTAGATCTCCCTACATCTCCCTTGCAAATAAACAACCTATGGAGAATTGGTCTCTATTTCTTAAGTGCAAGCAGGTACACACACACACACACACACACCTTTGCTGTGCAAGTCCCTCCGTTTCTTACACAACCACACAGCTTCAGTGAATAAATCTCCTCTCTCCTCTCAGCCACTCTTCCTGTAACAGACCAATTTGCGTGTTGTGTAGGTCTCTCTTTCACACACACACACACAATGAAATCTCACAGAAATGTAAAGCAGAAAGAAGTGAGGCACAGTGAACGGGGGAGATAAGTGTTCCTTTGCCCAAGGAAGATGGAACATGCGGGTGGGCTCACACCGTGACAAGAGCATCTCTTGTCTTTCTCCTCCTCTCACACATTATACAATTGAGCAGCAATCTCTCTCTCTCTCTCTCTCTGTCTCTCTCTCTGATGCTGGTCCCTCCACTGCCTCCACCCCAAACAAACCGTACAGTCCCAGATCCCGGGGCATCACCATTGTACTTCACTGCCATGCTGAGCAGAGAAGCTGCTTCTTTGAATGGAAAGGGAGCATCCCTTGGAAAAGGGAGACAGGGGATTCCCTAAACTTGGCATCTTCTCCATCCATCCATCCATTCATCCATCCATCCCTCCATCCCTGCATCCCTTCCAAAATCTCTGCATCTCTCTCACCTTACTCATGGCGATGGCCGGGCTGGTATCCAAGGGATGTTCCCAGAAAGATGCTCTGTGATTCTCTCCTTCTTTCTCTGGCTCGAGTATATACACACACACACTCCTGTCTTCCCCTTCTCTCTCCCTTTCTCCAGCTCACTGGCATATACATAGATATATGTATAACATATTGCCGGACTCAAAGCTGCCCGGCACTTTGAGTGGCAGCTGCAAGCAGCCAATAGGAAGGATGCAAAGCTTCTGCTGCATTTGCAAATTGGGTTAATACAGTCAGTTCGGTGGTAGTAAACAGATGCTGTCGGGATGGAGAGAAAGAGCTGCCACCTGGTTGATTTTTAGGAATTTCCAACCAGATTCTTCCCTTTCCTGTCTCCCGGCAGCTATTTCACACTGAAATCCACAGAAGAGCGATGAACAGTTGTTTTTTAAGCAAATATTTTCAAACTGGTTAATGTGTTAGAAACAGCAAGGAAGAAAAAACAACAACAAAGATGAGAGGGAATAAACAAATGCATGGAAGAAAAGACAGTCAGCAGATGTTGTCCAGAATTCTATTGGGAATCCCAAGTAGAACCATTGAATCACCATGGTTTACCTATGTGTTGACTCAATAGGCAACAGTTTATTCAGTAAGTTTGCTTCTGGCCATTTCCACACTAGCCTGTTATAGTGCTATTATTCCACTTTCAACATCCTATGGAATCCTGGAGTTTGCAGTTTAGGAAGGGCCTCAAAGGCTCCTCCTTAAACTGCAAACCCCAGGATTCCATAGGAGGTTGAAGGTGGAATAACAGCACTATGGCCATTTCCGCACTACAGTGTTATAGCGCAATCATTCCACTTTCAACATCCTATGGAATCCTGGAGTTTGCAGTTTCAGGAGGGACCAGACAGCCCCTCCTGAAACTGCAGACCTCAGGATTCCGTAGGATGTTGAAAGTGGAATGATTGCGCTATAACACTGTAGTGTGGAAATGGCTATAACAGGCTAGTGCGGAAATTCTGTTAGTTGGGACTCACCAATAGTAGCTCAACAGATCTAAATCGTTTGAGGTCTCATCCTGATCACCATAATAGCAGAGAAATTTTAGAGTAGAATTAGAATGGATTAGTGCAGTCGCATCTACATCTGCTCAAAATAATCTCCATTGATTTTCATAAGGGCTTACCCTCAGGTAAGCAGGACAAGAGGACTTTTAGGACTGAATAGGTATGGTTTCCAATTGGCAAGAGGGTCAGGAAAGTCTGCATTTTATCACCCTGCTTGTGTAACTTCTATGGGAAACCTATCCTATGTAAAGCAGGATTAGACTCAGTGGAAGGAAGGATGAAAACTGGAGGAAGGAAGATCAGCAATTTAAGATATGCAGATGACACCACACTGCTAGCAGAAAACAGCAAAACCTTGCAATGATTACTGAAGAAAGTCAAGGAAGAAAGTGCAAAGCAAGTTTACAGCTGAAGATCAAGAAGACAAAAATAATAACCATAGTTTAAACCTCAAAGCAGATGAAGACATTGAAATCGTTCAAATAACGACTACTTCTACTTCTTCTTTTTTTTAACTTTATTTTTATAAAACCTTTTACAACATCTTGTTTATCTTTGTAATTCCATTTTTCTTTTAAAGATACAGTGGTTAGATGGGAACAGAACTTGGGACATTCAATAGAATTAGAAACGCGGGAAAGAGTGTGGAAAACAGATATAAAATTTACACCAAATTTAAATATAAGAGAAATTTTTTATAAAATGTATTATAGATGGTATACGACCCCAGAAAGATTACAAAAAATAATGAAAAATGGGAATTCAAGTTGTTGGAAATGTGATGAAAAGACGGGATCTTTTTTTCATATGTGGTGGACATGTAAGATAGCAAAAAAATTTTTTGGAAGGGGGTACATGATGAAATTCAGAGAATTTGTAAGCTGAATTTTGAAATGAAACCGGAACTTTACCTGTTAAATACGCCAGGCCAACAAAAGGAAATAAGAAGTCATCAGAAGATATTATTGTATTTAATAACTGCGGCAAGGTTGACATAGGTGCAGCACTGGAAAGAAAAGACATATTGATATAGAAGAATGGAAGTTAAAAGTTCTGGATAGGATAGAGATGGAAAAATTAGCGTTTTCTTTGAAGAATAAATCTATCCAGAATTTTGAAAAAGAATGGAAAGAAGTATTGGATTGGGGAAAGATATAAATGTATAAGAAATAAAGAAGAAATAATGGAATCGTTCTCTTCTCTGTAATTTTTTTTTATTATTGTTATTTATTTGTATCCCGCCTCTCCATATGGATCGAGGCGGCGAACAACTTACAAATAGCACGTATTTCTATACATGCCCCCAACAAGCTGGGTACTCATTTTACCGACCTGCGGAAGGATGGAAGGCTGAGTCAACCTTGGAGCCCGGCAGGATCGAACTCACAACCTTGTGGCTTGCAGTACTGGCATTTAACCACTGCACTGGAAACCACTGGAAATTATGTTTGTATGTAATGGAAATAAGCAATTGCAACTGGAAGACTTAAGCCTGGAAGTGTGGGTTGTTTTTTTCGAGATTAAATCTTAATAAAAATTATTACAAAAAAAGAGAGAAAGAAAGAAATAGTTCAAATAACAGAGGGTCTTGGGGAAAGGTCACCCAACATGGCTGAGCAAGGAATCGAACTCTGCTCTCCATGATCGTAGTCTAATGTTCAAACCACTACACTGTCTTGCAGTGATTACCTGCCTCATAATACTGCTTTTGTACAGCTGTTATACACATGCAACATCATGCATTTGCGAAGGTCAAACCTGGGGAGTGGGTTTACCTTTAGAGATAGCTTGAAATGTTAAGAAATAAGATTATATTTAGTAATAGCAATAGATTAAATGTAAGAGAAAAATATAGAATTAAGAATGAAATTATTATAATAATAATGAGTATAATGAGAATGAGATTTAGAGATAGGTAACAAAAATATACAAGTAGTATGATATAGAATAAGCTGAATAAGTTTATGATTGTGATGGTAGTAGAGAGAAATAATAATGTAAGCTTGTTTTTATTGAAATTTTCTTGTTTCACTATTATGTGTGTCACATGGTGTTTTAGGCCCTTTTCGCAGCGCCGGCGCTTGCGCCACGGAGGAGGGTGGCTCACGCGACAACCGTCTCCCGAATCGCCGCCGCTTCCCCCCGCCTCCTTACCGCACCTGGCGTCTTTTCCCGCGATGGGTGCTCTTTAGCCACGCCCCCAGCTTCCGCAGCACTCCCTGGGAGTTGTAGGCAGCGCTGGGGGCAGAAGCGGGGAGGAAGCGCGACAGGCTCGCCTGCGACAGCGCTCTGCACTCCGTTAAGTGCGAGGCGCCGCTGGGAGCCTTGCGCGAGCACCATTTATTTTCGGTTCCAGCCGAAAATAAAAAAATACGCGCTCGCACAGCGTCAGCCCCGTGAGCGCCGCGGAAGTAGAAGTGCGTCGTGCAGAGCGACGCTCCCACTCCCGCAAGGCTCAGGGGGCTCTCGCGCAACAGAAAGCCCATGCAAAAAGGGCCTTACTTTTTTGTTTTGCTTTTTTTTCTGTATAATCAATAAACATAAAAAAATATTTTTTTAAAAAAAGCTAAGGTCAAACCTGGCAATGTGGGGGGAGGACTGTACCTTGTTGACATGAATCAGTTACCTCTTCTATTATTTGCAAGAGCAATTTTTAAAGGGAATTTTTAGATATGTGCTTCTCAAATTTCATGCTCTTCTCTTATCAATCATCAGTTGTTTGGATGTAATGGTTTGAGCACTGGACTACGACCCTGGAGATCAGAGTTCGAGTCTCCGTTCGGCTATGGAAACCCACCTTGGGCACATCACACACTCTCAGCCCCAGAAAATGCTATGAGAAGTTCTCCTTAGGGTCGCCATAAGTCTTGAAGGCACACAAAAACAACAACAAGAGCTAACAAAGCAATGCAACAAGCAATGGAAGAAGTTCCTTTTTAACACAGCCATCCTCACTGGCAAAGAACAAGTAATGGGAATGAATTGTTTCTAAAAAAAGTAACTTTCCAACTTCCAGTTTAACCAACCACACAAGAATGTTGCTGAGAGGGAAAAAAATGGGTGGGAGATGTGCTCTGCTTCAAACTTCTTGGAGGAAAGTGGGATAGAATTGTATAAAATAACAAATGTGCATGTAGCAAGCATGCTAAAGTAATCTGGAATTTTACCTTAGGGCAAAAATACCTATTTTACTGTCTCTGTTTAAGTTTGTACCTATACCTGTCTGATGCAAAAAAGGCATTCATGTGAGATGCATTTTTTTCTCTTTAAGATAAATATTTTATTGTTATGAAACCCTTTCTTTTAGCATTTTCAAAACTGTATTTTACAGGGAAATGTGGCTTGGGTACAAAATTGAAGGAAAAGATCGCTTCATAAATTGGGAAGCGTTGGAATTGTTATCCTTTCTTAACTAATTGTAATATACAACTGAAGTCTCTGTCCATCCTCCTTGAAATTTGGCACAAATGTTACTAAAAAGAAAACACAACTTTGCTCTATTTAAATAATAGCAATAATTTGCTACCCATCTCTGAACTAGCAACAAAACTTTGATCCTCTCATCTGTACCTTAAGGACAAAGGGTTGTTGCAACGAACCACAAATAAGATGTGAGATCACTTTAAGTGGTTCAGATCAGCTTCAGACATATCACTTTATTCTGCTTTGGTTAGACCTCATCTGGAATCCTGTGTCCAGTTCTGGTCACCTCATTTCAAGAAGGATATTGACAAGCTGGAGCATGTCCAGAGGAGGGCGACCAAAATGATGGAGAGTCCGGAAGCCATGAAGCCCTATGAGGAGCGGCTTTGGGAGCTGGGGATGTTTAGTCTAAGGAAGAGAAGGTTAAGAGGGGACATGATAGCCATATTTAAATATTTGAAGGGATGTCATGTTGAAGATGGTGCAAGCTTGTTTTCTGCTGCTCCAGAAACTAGGACGTGGAGCAATGGATTCAAACTAGAGGAAAAGAGATCCCACCTGAACCTCAGGAAGAACTTCTTGACAGTCAGAGCTGTCTGGGAGTGGAATCTTCTGCTGCCTCCATGGAGTGTGGTGGAGTCTCCTTCTTTGGAGGTTTTTAAGCAGAGGCTGGATGACCATTTGCTGGGGTTGCTTTGAATGTTTGTTCCTACATGGCAGGGGGTTGGACTCAATGGCCATTCTGCTCTCTCCCAACTCTATATTTCTATGATTCTATGCCACTTTTTTCATTATTATTATTATTAGTAAAGTAAGGAGAAAATGAAATTTGGGGGTTTACAATGGATTCCTTCTATGTCACCTCTATCTGTGCTTTAGATATTAAAAAAAGGCAGCCTACATCAGCTGCCGTCACCTACAGCGGCCCATTTAGAGCTGATGAAAGGCCTTTATTTAGGGTTTTTTTAAACCTCTGTTTTCTCCTCATGTTTAATTTAAAGTCGAAGGAGCAGGTGATAAAAAATTTATGTTGGCACGGCCTGGGGTGGGGAGAGAGAAGGAGCTGACTGAAACAGAAAATGCTGGCTCTATGGCAGCTTTTCTCACCTAGACCTCCCCAAAAGTATGGGCCAGAAGTTGAGAAGAACAGAACTTGGTAAAAGTAATCAGTGACAGACAGCTACCAAAGGAGTTAGTTACTGTTCAATACAATCTTTGAAAATAACATTTTCCTTTCTTGTTATGCAAAAGTTACAGGAAGATTTTTTAGGGTGGTGGTTGTGGCTGTAAAAAAAAAGTCTTCCTTCCATGTTTGCAGGTTTGAGCTTTGTGAATCTGATTGTTGGCGAGGGGCCTGCTTGGCTCCCTGCAATTCTCCCCTTCCCGTACTCTTGCCTTTTGCCCAGGCGCACCGTGCCTTCCTTCAATGCAATTCTTGGCTGCACCAATAGGAGTCTGGTGTCTAGATCGAGGGAGGTACTGGTACCGCTCTACTCTGCTTTGGTTAGACCCCATCTTGAATCCTGTGTCCAGTTCTGGGCACCCCAATTCAAGAAGGATATTGACAAGCTGGAGCAAGTCCAGAGGAGGGCGACCAAAATGGTGAGGGGCCTGGAAGCCATGAAGCCCTATGAGGATAGGGTATGTTTAGTCTGCAGAAGAGAAGGTTAAGAGGGGACATGATAGCCATGTTTAAATATTTGAAGGGATGCCACGTAGAGGAAGGAGAGGGCTTGTTTTCTGCTGCTCCAGAGACCAGGACAAGGAGCAATGGATTCAAGTTGCAGGAAAGGAGATTCCACCTGAACCTCAGGAAGAACTTCCTGACAGTCAGGGCTGTCCGGCAGTGGAATCTGCTGCCTGGAAGTGTAGTGGAGTCTCCTTCCTTGGAGGTTTTTAAGCAGAGGCTTGATGGCCATCTGTCGGGAGTGCTTTGAGGGTGTTCCTGCATGGCAGGGGGTTCGACTGGATGGCCTGTGTGGTCTCTTCCAACTCTACATTTCTATGATTCTATGATTCTCTGCACCCGAACAAAAGGCAAACCAATGGGAAGCGAGAGCCCCAAGCACAGAGAAAGAAGGGGCGCAAAAGCCTTCCCCACATTCTCCCCTTCCCATTCACTTGCCTTTTGCCCAGGTGCACCGTGCCTTCCTTCTCTGCACCCGGACAAAAGGCAAACCAATGGGAGGCGAGAGCCCCATGCACAGAGAAAGAAGGGGCGCAAAAGCCTTCCCCGCATTCTCCCCTTCCCATTCACTTGCCTTTTGCCCAGGCGCACCGTGCCTTCCTTCTCTGCATCGGGGCAAAAGGTCAGTGAATGGGAGAAGGGAGCCCCTCTCACGGAGAACGAAGGTGCATAGAAGTCTTCCTCCCCCTATTCTCCCCCTCCCACCCACTTGCCTTTTGCCCAGGCGTGTGGAACAAAGGCACAACCACATGGGTAAAAGGCAAGGCAATGGGAGGGGAAGAACGGCAGGAAGGCTCTTGCATTCCTTCCTTCTCTGTGCGTGGGGCTCCCTTCTCCCATTGGCTTGCCTTTTGCCCAGGTGCGAAGAAGGAAAGCACATGCACCCAGGCAAAAGGCAAGGGAATGGGAAGAGGGAGCTCCGGAAGGGAACAGGAGGGAGAGCACTCACTCAGGAGGGGGGAGTTATTCGCATTTTTTTTACGTTTGCAAGGGTTCTGCACCCCAGACCCTCACGGAAGTCGAGGGGCCACTGCACTGCAAGTTGGTGAGCTAAACCCAAGTAACAAGGCCAGCTAACAAGGCTTCCCATTTGGTAGAGTGAGGCAGACGGCTGGGGTCTTGTCTTGCTGGACAGGGGGAATTTGGAAATGTGTTGTTTAGGAAGACTGCTGCAGGCAATACTTAGGAAGACAGAGGTCCAACCTAAACAGCTTCCAATGTTCCTTGTTTGTATTAGCCCACTGCTCAAAACCATGATGTCTGGAATCTTAGTATTTTCACCATGGCTGTGGTGGTGGGATTGCAAGCTCCTGTGAGGCAAAAAAATACATTGATGGTAGATGTGCTGCTAGCAGGGTCTCCCAGGTCAGAGAAGCTTTCACTGAGGAGTCAGACGAAATGTGAGCGACTCAAACCAAAAGGATGTTCAGCTTCTGACTTGCCCAGAAGCAAAAGGGAAGTCTGAAGCTGCACAATATATATTATAGGCACATGCAATGTGAGAAGCATGGATCAGGGGAACTTGGATATAGTAAAACAAGAAATGGAATGTATACACATTGCAATACTTGGGGTGAGTGACCTGAAATGGGCAGGAATGGGACATTCTGAGTTAGACAATTACACAGTGTTTTACTCAGGAAATGAAAATCTAAGAAGAAACAGGGTGGCATGTATAGTGAGGAGAGACAGAGCAAAAGCAGTCTAAGGATCTGATGCAAAGTCTGACGGAATAATATAGAATCACAGAATCATAGAATCATAGAGTTGGAAGAGACCTCAGGGGCCATCCAGTCCAATCTCATTCTGTCATGCAAGAACACACATCAAAGCACCCCTGACAGATGGCCATCCAGCCTCTGCTTAAAAATCTTCAAAGAAGGAGACTCCACAACACTCTGAGGCAGCACATTCCACTGCTGGACAGCTCTGACCATCAGGAAGTTCTTCCTGAGGGTCAGGTGGAATCTCATTTCCTGCAGCTTGAATCCATTGCTCCTTGTCCTAGTCTCTGGAGCAGTGGAAAACAATCCACTCCCTCCTCAACATGACATCTCTTCAAATATTTAAACATGGCTTTCATGTCCCCTCTTAACCTTCTCTTCTGCAGACTAAACATACCCAGCTCCCAAAGGTGCTCCTCACAGGGCTTCATGGCTTTGAGACCCTTCACCATTTTGGTTGCCCTCTTCTGGACACACTCCAGCTTGTCAATACCTTTCTTGAAATGAGGTGCCCAGAACTGGACACAGGATTCCAGATGAGGTCTAACCAAAGCAGAATAGAGTGGCACCATTTCCCCCCTTGATCTAGACACCATACTCCTATTGATGCAACCAAGAATCGTGTTGGCCTTCTTGGCTGCTGCATCACCTTGCTGACTCATGTTCAGCTTGTGGTCCATCAGTAAGACTCCAGGGAAAACCCATAAATATAACCATAATCCATGTTTATCATCCAACTAGCAGGCAGAAACAAAAGGGCTTGAAAGATTCTATCCTGGGGTCCAGGAGGAACTTGAACACATACCAGAACAGGACTTGTTATTAAAGAATAGGCAATTTCTGCAAAAGCAGAAGACAGAGCAGAATCCAAGATTGTAGGAAAATTTGGCCTAGGATCAAAAAAATGAGCGATGGATTGAATACTGCAGATAGGAAGAAAATTCACTTCCTTGAAACGTGATGCTGGAGAAGAGTTCTACAGATACCCTGGACTGCAAAAAAGACAAACGAATGGTTCCTAGAGCAAATCAAGTCTGAACTCTGCTTAGAAGCCAAGATGAGTAAAGTGAGGCTGTTGCACTTTGGGCATATCGTGAGAAGACCTGATTCCCTAGAAAAGACAAGGATGGTTGAGAAAGCAGATGGCAGTAGGAAAAGAGGAAGACCGGATTCCAGATGGATGGATTCAGTCAGGGAAACTACAGCCCTGAGTTTTCAAGACCTGAACAAGGCTGTTGTTCACAGGATGATGTGGAAGTCTCTCCTTTGTGGAATCACCATAAGTCAAAGTCGGCTTGATGGCTGTTAGTAACAGCAACAATGTCTAGGCAGGGCTGGGAAATCCAGGAAACTTGGTGTCATTCAGTGCCACAGCACCAGAGCAGACAAACAGACTGATAGGCCATTTCCGCACAAGCCTGTTATAGCGCGATGATTCCACTTTCAACCTCCTATGGAATCCTGGGGTTTGCAGTTTCGGGAGGGGCCAGCCGGCCCCTCCCAAAACTGCAAACCCCAGGATTCCATAGGAGGTTGAAAGTGGAATCATCGCGCTATAACAGGCTCGTGCGGAAATGGCCATAGTTTTGACTCAGTAAAAGGCATTTTCCTATGTTATTCCGGTTACAGTTGCTGCTCAGCTGTTAAATTGCTTTCCACCCAACCCCATCCCACACTCTTCTGCTGCCCAGCATTAGGAAACAGTCATACAATCTCTGGAGCTAACATCTTTTGCTTCACCAGAGATGTTCCCCTTTTGCTTGCTTACTTGGTGGTTCACAGTTTGCCGCCTCAGATCCGACGGGGACAAAAAAAGAAAAAAATCAACAGTGCCAGTCTCCACGTCCTTCTCCTGTTTTAGCAGCTGGCGTGCATCAGCAGCCTCAATTATACACCCACTGGTGAGCTTGCAGTGAGGCATTTCCACCCCCGGATAGACAGACCCTGTTTGTATGCTCAGGGAAAGATGCTTGTGCGCAGAGAAAATGCAACCTTGGGGCCAAAGACTCCTTTTCCACCCCTTTTTCATGTATGCATGCCTCCTACCCAGGTCTAGCCAGCACCGTCAGACTTTGGGGGTGCCCTTTGGCATGGTGCTGCCAAGGGGGCCAACTACCGTCACCATGAAATCTCTGCCTTACCAAACATTGGCTTCCCTAAACTCTCCTTTGAGGGCAAAATGCTTGCCCTTGTTGATTCATGTGAATCAAGCTAGGTTGCTCAGGTTCAAGAGTGGGATCAAGGTGAGTCAAGGGCCGAATTCAAGTTCAGAGAGGTTCCTGGAGGCTGTTGGGCAGGGCCAAGGCCAAAGGGATGGGATCACGAATGCCAGCTAAACTTAGCATAATTTAGTAGCAGTAACTAAACCTTGGGAGACAGTGTAGCATAATGGTTTGAGCATAGAACTACAACCCTGGAGACTGGAGTTTGATTCCCTGCATGGAAACCCACTGGGAGTGAGTCACACACTCTCAGCTCTCAAAGGATCACGAAGAGAGTAAAGAAGATTGGGACTTCTTTTAGTTTCTCCTGGGATGGACTGAGCTCTTGGCTTTCTCTACGCCACTCAGAGAAGAGGATGATTCCCTTTCCAGTAAGAGTTAATACTGCATCTTAACTTTTATATATAAAAAAGAACCACCCTTTTCTGTGAGTAGAGTGGCGAAAGGCCTTTCTGGATGCTTGGGTGAGAAAAAGGCAGCGGTGTCCGGGACACCCCCCCTGACGTGGTGCTGATGTCATCCTCTCTCCAAGGACTTATCCATGGGTCATATAACTTTGGTCTCAAAACCTGCCTTCAACTTATACATGAATTTGACTGATACATGAATATATATGGTGCTTGCAACACGGGCAGCTTATTTGGCAATTTCCGATTACTAACTATTTAATTATTATTACGTTTTTGGGTATAGTTTTATGTTCATTTGTGTTGGGTACGGCATTCATAGAATCATAGAAATGTAGAGTTGGAAGAGACCCCAGGGGCCATCCAGTCCAACCCCCTGCCATGCAGGAACACCCTCAAAGCACTCCTGACAGATGGCCATCAAGCCTCTGCTTAAAAACCTCCAAGGAAGGAGACTCCACTACACTCCGAGGCAGCAGATTCCACTGCCGGACAGCCCTGACAGTCAGGAAGTTCTTCCTGAGGTTCAGGTGGAATCTCCTTTCCTGCAGCTTGAATCCATTGCTCCTTGTCCTGGTCTCTGGAGCAGCAGAAAACAAGCCCTCTCCTTCCTCTACGTGGCATCCCTTCAAATATTTAAACATGGCCATCATGTCCCCTCTTAACATTCTCTTCTGCAGACTAAACATACCCAGCTCTCTAAGTCTATCCTCATAGGGCTTCATGGCTTCCAGGCCTCTCACCATTTTGGTCGCCCTCCTCTGGACTTGCTCCAGCTTGTCAATATCCCTCTTGAATTGGGGTGCCCAGAACTGGACACAGTATTCAAGATGGGGTCTAACCAAAGCAGAGTAGAGTGGTACCAGTACCTCCCTCGATCTAGACACCAGACTCCTATTGATGCAGCCGAGAATTGCATTGGTTTTCTTGGCTGCCGCATCACACTGCTGACTCATGTTCAGCTTGTGGTCTATGAAGACTCCTAGATCCCTTTCACATGTACTGCTATCCAGCCACGTGTCCCCCATCCTATATTTCTGTATTCCATTTTTTCTACTTAAGTGTAGGACCTTACATTTCTCTCTGTTGAATTTCATTTTGTTCGCCCTGGCCCAGTTCTCCAATCTATCCAGGTCATTTTGAATTTTGATCCTGTCCTCTGGCGTATTAGCAACCCCTCCCAATTTGGTGTCATCTGCAAATTTGATGAGCATGCCCTCTATTCCTTCCTCCAAGTCGTTGATGAAGATATTGAACAGCACTGGGCCTAGGACAGAACCCTGTGGCACCCCGCTAGTCACTTCTCTCCAGGATGAAAAGCAGCCATTCGTGATCACCCTTTGGGTTCGGTCGGTCAACCAATTACAAATCCAAATAACAGTAGCCCTTAAGAGGGCCACCAAAACACAACCAAAGACTAAACCCGCTCCAGTTAGGAGAACATCTGGCTGTAGTAATGGCAACTAGACATCATGCTGCACATCACATTGCCCTGCCATGCCCTCCTCTGAGTGGTGAAAGGCTTTTTCAAATGCCTGGGTGGGAAAATGGTGGCGGTGGCAGCCAGGGGCATCCAGCCGCCTGAGCCAGTGCTGCTTCTTTCCCCTCGCCAAGGAATGACCATCAACTTATCCACAGATCATGTCAATATCCATAATTTTGGCCCCAGAACCTGTCCGCAACTTATACATGATGTTGACTTGTACACAAGTTTGCTACGGTAAGAATTTCCCTACTTAGCTCAACAAATTCAAAGTCCAATGGACTTATCCTAGGAGTTTTTGGAAAGGTCCCCGTAATCAGCTTGTAAACCCAAAGCAGCATGTCAGAAACTCACTAGGAAGGCACTGGTGGAATTTTGTCAATCCCCGAAACACTGAATTTCTGCAGGTTAAAGAGGGAAATATAAATGCAAATTGTTCGGTAGACAAACTATGGCTTGTATCTGAAATCTGAAGTCTTGTCACTTTCTTTTAGCTTCAGAAATACTTCCACTGTGGAACCAAACATCAGCCCACGCTTGCATTCGAGACACATCCATAGTTCGCTAGAGAAATACAAAATGTCAGTGGCGCGCCTGACATGATCCAAGAGATGGAGATGTACGGCGACAAAACACAATATGTCAAAGAGCAGTCTGAGCAAAATGGTTTGATTTGGGCAAAAGGGTTTCATTCCAGCTTCGCCTGCTGAATTTCTGTCCAACTTGCAGCAATTAAAAAGAGCAAGGGGGACACTGAAAAACCAAATGCAATTCAGTGACTTTTTCTTATCTAGGTTAAACCCAGCTGCTCTGTGTTAAATCGAGGCCATTTCCACACTGCACTGTTATAGTGCTATTATTCCACTTTCAGCATCCTTTGGAATCCTGGGGTTTGCAGTTTAGGGAGGGGCATTTAGGATCCTCAGCCAGGGAGCTCTTTGGCCTCAGGAAACTGCAAACCCCAGGATTCCACAGAAGGTTAAAAGTGGAATAATAGCGCTACAAGAGTGTAGTGTGGAAATGGGCTAATTTTGCTTTGGATGCTGCCTAAGGGAAAGAACAAGATGAATTCCTCCTTCCTAACACCCTTTAGCAAACAGAAGCTGACCTCACTTCAATACTGACAAGATAAGGCCTGCTATCAGAGAAGGTAGCAGACCAAAGGCGTATCAGGAATTCACAACAGAAATACCATACAGACAGGGGAATCTATCACACTACACGGTTATAGTGCTATTATTCTAGTTTAGTTGCCAAGCCAACATCCTGTGGAATTCTGGGAGCTGTAGTTCAGTGCAGCCCAAGGGCTCTCTGGCTGAAAACTCTAAATGCCCCTCCCTAAACTGCAAATCCCAGGATTTCCTAGGTTGTTGCCATGGTCCTTAAAACGGAATATAGCATAAAATGATAGGATCCTCAGACAATTGAGGAACTGGCTCAGAGATTTTCTTGGCTGAATCTATGCAAGGGCTGGAATCCCGGTCCACTGCATAGTATCTTGCCTCAGTTAGACTCCTTTGGAACTGTTTCAATCCAAACTGAACTTGGTTTGCAAAGCCACATGGGACTCCAGTCATGCAGTCACATCCATACACACCTACAGTTCATGCTGCAAGCACTAAAAGAGTTCAGACAAAACAGATTGTGCTTCATAGAATGATAGAATCATAGAAATTCAGAGTTGGAAGAGACCACACAGGCCATCCAGTCCAACCCCCTGCCATGCAGGAACACCCTCAAAGCAATCCCGACAGATGGCCATCAAGCCTCTGCTTAAAAACCTCCAAGGAAGGAGACTCCACTACACTCCGAGGCAGCAGATTCCACTGCCGGACAGCCCTGACTGTCAGGAAGTTCTTCCTGAGGTTCAGGTGGAATCTCCTTTCCTGCAGCTTGAATCCATTGCTCCTTGTCCTGGTCTCTGGAGCAGCAGAAAACAAGTCCCCTCCTTCCTCTACGTGGCATCCCTTCAAATATTTAAACATGGCTATCATGTCCCCTCTTAACCTCCTCTTCTGCAGACTAAAGCTTCCTCAGCTTTTGCCTGGTCTACTCTGCAGGGCTGCCAGAAAATCAGCACCTTGGACAGTTCAATACACAGAGAGTATTGCCTGCTAAAAATGTCCAAGCTAAAGGAACTCTGTCTCTCTGCATTTGCTTAAGTGAAGTTCCTCCCTTTTGAACTCTAGATCACTTTACTGTCAGCCCCTAGTCCAACTTAAAATTATGCTGACATTAATTGGTAAAGTCAATGCTTAGGTTCTCAGCACCCATTACCAGTGCTCTCAAAATTTCTTCGGGCTTCATTGTTGACCGTTAACCAGAAAATAATTTATTATCAACCATGTATAGGAATGTTAGTCCTGGGAAAGCAAATATTCTTACACATGCACTGCATGCTTTATGAGATTACTGTCACCTCAGTCTATAAAAAAACTCTCCTTTTAACAATAAAGTTTAAGATATGGTAATAAAACTTTGTACAAATGATATCTGTCACTGGCTAGGCTCCAGCTCTTGAGATGAATGTACAGTTGTAGAATCATAGAATCATCGAGTTGGAAGAGACCTCAGGGGTCATCCAGTCCAACCCCATTCTGCCATGCAGGAACCCACATCAGATCACTCCTGACAGATGGCCATTCAGTCTCTGCTCAAAAACCTCCAAAGAAAGAGACTCCACCATACTCAGAGGCAGCATATTCCACTGCCGGACAGCTCTGACCATCAGGAAGTTCTTCCTGAGGTTCAGGTGGACTCTCGTTTCTTGCAGCTTTAATCCATTGCTCCTTATCCTAGTCTCTGGAGCAGCAGAAAACAAGCCCACTTCATCCTTGACATGACATCATTTCAATGATTTAAAGATGGCTATCATGTCCCCTCTTAACCTTCTCGTCGGCAGAGTAAACATCCCCAGCTCCCTAAGCTGCTTCTCATAGGGTTTCATGGCTTCCAGACCTTTCACCATTTTGGTCGCCCTCCTCTGGACACATTCCAGCTTGTCGATATCCTTCTTGCACTGACGTGCCCAGAACTGGACACAGGATTCCAGACAAGGTCTGACCAAAGCAGAATAGAGTGGTACTATTACTTTCTTCGATCTGGACACCATACTCCTATTGATGCAACCAAGAATCACATTGGTTTTCTTGGCTGCCGCATCACACTGCTGACTCATGTTCAGCCGGTGGTCCACTAAGACTCCTAGATCTCTTTCATAGGTACTGTTGTCCAGCCACATGTCCCCCATCCTATATTTGTGCATTCCATTTCTTCTGCCTAAGTGTAGGACTTTACATTTCTCTCTGTTGAAATTCATTTTGTCAGCTTTAGCCCAGCCCTCCAATCTATCCAGGTCATTTTGAATTTTGATCCTGTCCTCTGGGGTATTAGCAACCCCTCCCAATTTGGTGTCATCTGCAAATTTGATCAGCACGCCCTCTATTCCTTCATCCAAGTCATTGATGAAGATGTTGAATAGCCCTGGGCCCAGGACAGGACCCTGTGGCACCCCACTGGTCACTTCTCTCCAGGATGAAAAGCAACCATTGGTCTTTCTTTCTCTACTATAAAAGTTATAACATTTCTTCAAGCCTTTGTGGAACCCCTGTGAGGACATTGTGGACTCCCAGGGCTGCATGGATCACAGGTTAAGAACTGCTGATTTAGAAGAGTGATGATAAATTGTTCCAGCCATAGAAATTAAACCATGTAGTCCCATGACACTCCTGGCTTGGGAAAACATGTGGCCGCACAAGACAAATGTGATGCCAACCAGCAGCTGAGAAACTGTTTCCGGAGCTGCTATTTTAATCACAGGGACAAAGTAGAACAGATGTTAAAGATCTGTGGCAGAATATCCTGTCCTTTAAAATTTAGCAAACAGAAACTGAGGATGCTGAGGGCAGAGGATTTGCTCCTTTCACCCTTTTCACATCTAAATCAACATCCTTCACCCTCCATTGACCTGACGTTGCTGCTTGCCCTATTTGGGGAAGCTTCTGTGTACATATACACAGAAATATTGTATTTTTTCCTTTTGCTTTTGGACTACCACTACCAAATTTCCTTCCCCCCAGCCAGGAAAGAATTTTCCAAGCTCTAACGGCAGCTGGCATTTAAAGTAGAGGTGAGCAGCTTGTGGACATCTAGTGCTGTTCAACTACATCTCCTATCATACCTTGCATTGGCCATGGTGCTGTTCAACTGCAACTCCTATCATACCTCACATTGGCGATGGTGGTTGAGGCTGTTGGGAATTGCAGTCCAACAATCTCTTAGAATCATAAGTGGCCCATCCCTGAGTGTCTACTATCTTAGCAAATTAAGTTTTGAACCTAGTGCTATGGATGCCAGAGCGTCCGTCCAGCCAGCAAGAAGAGAGTACAGGTTTCCTCTGCTTGTCTGACAGGTTAGGGACTGGAGCACTGTCAGAAAGCGGAAATGGTCAAAAAGTAGAACCTACATACTGTAGGGAATATGAAGGATTTATGGGGGCTTGCTTGGGATTGACCGACCGTATGTGCACAGCTTGTAAAATCACTCAGCTGGCTTGGTGCCTTTTCCCCTCTCTGAGTTCACTTTGCAAGGAGCACCTCCAGAAGCAAGAAGAACTAACAGAAGTCTGCTGTTTTGACGGTTGCAATACAAACAATTTCCATTAATTTGAGCAGAGGATCTGCTCTCTTCATAGGCAAGACTTGTACCCCTGTGCAAGCAGTTCCAAGCAAACCTCTGTAGGCAAAAGGAACTGTTGGAAGAGTGGACCCCACATCGAATTAATGGAACTTGTGCTTCATTTGGAAGTGCCAAAAGAGTGAGTCATCAGATAGCAGGGTGTTGAAAGGAAGAAACTCCCGGTACCAAGCTTCAAGTCACCTGACTTTGGCTTTTGGCTTACCTGTTTCTTGGCCGACTCCATGTCCTTGCTGACGCTCAGTCAGGATTCTCGTTCTGCACCGGTCTGAGAACATGGGGTGTCACTGCCATTTCAGGAAAGGTGCCATCTTAGATCCGGAGAGGGAGCTAGACCTGAGTCAGAAGACTCAAGCCCACCATGAGGCTGGGGACAATGATGTCGTGAGGCAGGGCACTGTGATGCGTGGTGTGATGTCAAGTTGCCATTACTAGAACCAGATGCTCTCCTAACTGGAGTGGGTTTAGTCACTGGTGGTGTTTTTTGCAGCCTTCTTAAGGATCACAGGATTCCACGCAAATGAACAAACTATACCCAAAAATACAACAAGAATTAAATTGTTAATAGTTGGAAACTGCCACATAAGCTGTCTGTGTTGCAAGCATCGTATATGCATAAGTCAACCTTGGGCAGGTTTTGGGGCCATCATTATGGATTCTGATATGAGCAATGGATAAGTCCCTTGGAGAGAGGAAAGAATCAGCACCACTTTAAGGGGCCAGCAACCCCCATTTTCCAACCCAGGCATTCAGAAAGGCCTTTCACCACTCAGAAAAAGGGATAGTTCTTTTTTTAATATAAAAGTTAAGGTATAGTATTAACTCTTATTGAAAAAGGAACTATCTCCTCTCTGAATGGCAAAAGGCAAGAGCTTTGTCCGTCCAGAAGAACCTAAAAGAAGCACCAATCCCCCCTCTCTTGGCATTGCTTTGAGGGGAAATGCCAAGGAGCTGCTGCCATCATTTTCCTCTCAGGCATCCAAAAAGGCTGGAAGCGGTGCTATGCTAGAGAATGACAAGCGATCAGTGCTTCTTTTAGGCTCTTCCAGGATGGACTAAATGCTCTCCTTTTGCCACTCGACTCAGAAAAAGGAATGGTTCCTCTTTTTTTTGATAAGCATAATGGTACAGTGCTTACACTGACCCATGGATAAGTCGAACCATGTTTAGGGGTCAATTTTTGGACTAAAATTTCTAGACTTAAACATGAGTATACAATAGCAATAGCAATAGCATTTATTTCTATACCGCTTATCAACTGAGTGTTATCTAAGCGGTTTACAATGTATTTTAGCTAATTGCCCCCAACAAGCTGGGTACTCCTTTTACCGACCTGCGGAAGGATGGAAGGCTGAGTCAACCTTGGAGCCCGGCAGGCTCCACAGTACATCCCTTGCCTAACAGTGGGGCCGGCCCTGCATATTGCCTAGTTGTTAAACGGGAAGAATCAGAGATGTGGAAACTCAAGAAAAATGGGAAGGGGAGGACACAAGGTTTTTCCAGTAGAAAGAAAAGGAAATTGGAGGAAACAACTACAGAAAACTGGAGAAAAGCATACAAAATAGGTATTTTAAAATTTTCATTTTTTACAAAAGCAGTGTTTTACAATAATATGCAAATCATTGCATCCAAGATTTAAGCAAATACTTTGTAAGCAGGAGGTCCTAGGTTTAGTCCATGCCTTAGGGACTAAAAATTATGTTCAGGGAAATTACGATGCATTTAAATAAACAGTACAATTACAAGCTCCAGATTAAGTTTACTGCTAGCGTCGCCAACTTCTTAAACCGGCTTGGCAGCTGTGGTTTTAAAAACAGTCAGCTATAACAGTAGAAACTGCACCGGGAAAGCTTTTCCTACCTAATAGCTGCCCTTGTGGTTGCTATTAAAGGTGCAGAAAATGACAGGCAGGCAGCAATGTAAACTATTTATTGAGAAAACAAAGCCTGTTTGTTATGTGTTAGAATAACAGCTACACAGTTCAACCTTATGGCTTATTGGGCTATTATAACAATAAATACCATTGTAGCAGTACTAACAGAAGAGGAGGTACTGTTGTAATTACTTTAATTATTTGGCATGGCACTGAACGCTGTTTTCTGCTTCATTGACTTTTTTCCAAAAGGTTTGTTGTTAAAATATTAAACATTGCCTATTGGTTATGCCTCTTTGGCCATTTCTGCACTAGAGTGTTATAGCGCGAGTCTTGTCTTTTGCTCTTAGGAAATGTTTTAGAAGGCTCCTCCAAGACGCAGCAGAGAGAGGCTGCTGAGAAGTTCTCAACCCTGGCCCTTTTCGCAGCGCTGGCGCTCGCGCAGCAACCCTCTCCTGCAACCCCGCTGCTTCCCCGCCTCCTTACCGCACGCGGAGTCTTCGTGTGCGACAGGCGCTCTTCAGCCACGCCCCCAGCTTCCGCAGCGCTCCCTGGGAGCTGTAGGCGGCGCTGGGGGCGGAAGCAGGGAGGAAGCGAGACAGGCTCGCCTGCGACGGCGCTCCGCATCCCGGTAAGCGCGCGGCGCTGCCGGGAGCCTTGCGCGAGCGCCGTTTATTTTCGGTTCAAGCCAAAAATAAAAAAATACACGCTTGTGCAGCATCAGCCCCGTGAGCGCCGCAGAAGTGGGAATGCGTCGTGCAGAGCGACGCTCCCACTCCCGCGAGGCTCAGGGGGCTCTCGCGCGACAGAAAGCCCATGCGAAAAGGGCCCCTGTCTCAAGCCTATTGCCTAACCCCGTTTGCTGTTTCCCTCCGAGAAAATGCACCCACACTTTGGGCTTGAGACAAATTGTTGTGTGAGCATCGGGCAAAAAGAGATGGGAGCATTTTTCAAAGTCATATGGTTTGTGGGTGAACATTGCTGAACCAAGGGCAGCAAGTCAGTCACTAAAAATATTCAAGTCTTGAGTCAAGTCAGTTCATCATTTATGGCCGAGTTGAGTCAGTGGAGGGACTTAAATCCAACTTGAGTCCAAGTCAATTGATTCGAATCTACATCACTGTAGATCCCCCCTTCACAATCTGATTCTCAGTTCCCAAAAGGTCCGATGCCCACAAGGCTAAAGGAGCCCCTAACAGGAATGACCCCTTTGATTGAGAGCCTGGAAGAAGCATTGCTCACTCTACAAAGTTCCTGACAAACTGCGAACACAGCAAGGTGTGAATGAATGGTTGTGCATGTGGAGGTGAGGATTTTAACTCTCCTGTTCTGGGATTTTAAAAAGAACTTGCATTTTCTGAGTTGTGGGGTATTTCCTGACCCCACTGAGAATTCCAACGTATTAGGAGCTATGGACATGCCCCGTGTCCAAACGAATATTTGTCTGTGCAGAACCAAATCCTCAAAACACCCAGGGTCCAAAATCACAAAGTGGAATCAAAATAAAATAAGATTAGGTTAAATAAAGCGTACGCTTCTTGTGCCGCGGGGCATGTCCTGACCCTAATGAGATCTAGTGCCCCCTCCTTCCGCAGAAGACATTTTGATTTCCTCTGAACTCTCTTGACAACCAGATTGAGTCAGTTCTGCTTTACTGAATTGTGGTTCTCCTCAAAATAACGTGGGGCACTTTTTTACCCCAATACATAATAACGGCTGGAGCCAAAAAAAACATCGTAATGACCAAAAATCAGTAGCTTTCTTGGGATGTTTTTTGTTCCAGCTTTTATGTGTGCGTTTAAGTGACTGTTAAGAGAAAAAAGGTACGTGGCAGGGAATTAATTTTGGGGGTGTTGTTTACAAGTGTGTAGATGCCAATGTCTATGTTACAGGTTCTGTGTGGGTTTTCTACAACAAAATACAGTACGTCTCCCACATCCACGCAACTGGTACCCGTGGCTTGACTTACCCACAATCTTCATCAGGGCCATAGCTGCCACTGGTCGGCAAGGTCCTTTGCAACTGGTGAGGAACGGCTGTGGAAAGACGGATGCTCCTACCTTGGCACAAACAGGCACAGCTCCCGCACTCTATTATCCATGTTTTTCCCCACCCACGTTAAGTTTGGGGACATATCCCTCATCGATATGGGCAGTGATGTAGACTTGTGTCAATAGACTTGAACTCAAGTTGGACTTAAGTCACTTTGGTGACTCGACTCAGACTCGACTCGGCAATACATGATGCACTGACTCGACCCGAGACTTGTATATTTTTAATGACTGACTCGATGCCCTTCATTCAGTAACATAACACGTTCATCCAGAAATCTTACGACTTTGAACAACGCCTCCATCTCTTTTTGCCTACTAGTCATGTGGCCATCTCTCCCAAGCCCAAAGTGTGGGTGCATTTCTCAGAGGGGAACAGCAAACGGGTTAGGTAATGGGCTTGAGGAAGGCTTGAGATCTGCTCAGCAGCCTGTCTCTGCTGCCTTCTAAAACGTTTCCTAAGAGCAAAAGACAAGACTCGCCCCCAGAGTGCCGGGTGCATTTCTCAGAGGAGAACAGCAAATGTGTCAGGCAACAGGCTTAAGGCTTGAGGAGGAAGGATCCTTCCTTCTAAAGCTTTTGAATCTTCAGCCATGGGGAGTAAGATAGGATCCTATTCCCTATTTCCGAAGCTGCAGATGGCAAAATTGCAAATGCGGTGAGCCGACTCTGCTTAAATTGTTAAAGCTGAATTTATTTCACTCTATCCAATAATTCTGGAATTTTGGTTGGGGTATAAAGTTGGCTTCCAGACTTGAGGCTTGACTTGAGACTTGACTTGAAAGGATCTTCAAGGACTTGAGACTTGAAGGTAGAGACTTGAGACTTGACTTGAGACTTGGGCCATTTCCGCACTACACTGTTATAGTGCTATTATTCCACTTTCATCATCCTCTGGGATTCTGGGGTTTGTAGTTTCCTGAGGCCAAAGAGCTCTCTGGCTGAGAATCCTAAAGGCCTCTCCCTAAACTACCAACCCCAGGATTCCATAGGATGTTGAAAGTGGAATAATAGCACTATAAGAGCATAGTGCAGAAATGGCCTTGGAGTGAAAGACTTAAATACATCACCGGATATGGAGGACCTGCTCTACAACCGTGCTGGACAAAGCTAGGTTAGGAGGATGAACAGGTTATTATGCAGCCACTAATATATGTGTCATTTACAGTGTAAGGTAAACAGAAGGTAGGTCTCTGCCCCAAAGCGTTTACAATCTAAACATTGTCATCTAGGAGGAGCAGAGGAGATCATGGTGAGGGGAGCAGAGGAATTAACTAGGGCATCAGAGATGACTCACTCTTGGGCATCTTTGCGGCTGGAGACTTATGAGCACGTAGGGGCTTTTCATACTACAAAGTTATCCCACTGTGATTCCACTCAAACGGTCATGGCACCATCTTAAATCCTAGCAGTCTGATGAAATGCTAGAGCTGTTTGGCAGAGAATTCTAAATTACCCCTCTCTAAACTGCAAATCCCAGTTGGTTGCCCTCCTCCGGACACATTCCAGCTTGTTAATATCCTTCTTGAATTTGTGGTGCCCAGAACTGGAAATGGTGGCCATTTCCACACTACACTGTTACAGTGCTATGATTCCACTTTTCAACCTCCTGTGGAATTCTGGGGTTTGTAGTTTCCTGAAGCCAAAGAGCTCTCTGGCTGAGAAGTTTAAATGCCCCTCTCTAAACTACAAACCCCAGAATTCCACAGGAGGTTGAAAGTGGAATAATAGCACTATAACAGCGTAATACAGAAATGGCCAGTTTTCCAGATAGGGTCTGACCAAAGCAGAATAGAGTGGGACTGCTACTTCATAGTTAGACAGAATGCACAGATCTGTTCACACATACACATACATATTAGTACATCTTCTCATTTTATTCCCCGCGGTACTTTTTGAAGGGTTAGTCATACGTTATAGGGTAATTATGTTTGACAAAAAAATATCTTCAATCCAGATTTCCCCAATGTGGGGATCCAGGTGTGTGGGAGTACCATAACCATGCATCCCAAGGCCATTTCCACACTACCCTGTTATAGTGCTATTATTCCACTTTCAACCTCCTATAGAATCCTGGGGTTTGCAGTTTAGGGAACGGCATCTAGAATTCTCAGCCAGAGAGCTCTTTGGCCTCAGTAAACTACAAACCCCAAAATTCCACAAGATGTTGAAAGTGGAATAACCTAATATATAAAAGTCAAAGTTTGCTTGTCAGTGTCAGGTGAAGACCTCATATGATTGGCTGTGTCAGGCAAAGATGTCGTATGATTGGCTGCCTACGAAGGTTCTATAGAATTCTGGAGTTTGCATTTGAGGGAGAGGCCTGTAGAATTCTCAGCCAGAGAGTTCTTGGGCCTCAGTCAACTGTGCCTGTCTTGAATATGGAGACGAGGTCTAGCAGCAAGGAGGAGGGCAATGTATCCCCTCAAGAACCCAACCTCTGTATGTTAATAACTCTCTATGCAGATTGGATTGAAGAATATGGGGGAAATTTACAGGTACTGGACGAGACAGTTTGGGGAATTAGAGACACAGGATATCAAATCTTTCTAAGAAGTAGTACCTATGAGAAAATAAAACCCTGGGCAATGGCAGGTATATACGCTAATAGCACTATAATACTGGAGTGCAAAAATGACCCTAGTTACTTAAGGGATGATATGATGGTCTGAGTTGTGGTCTAATACCCTAGGAGAATGCCCAGTTGGTGAAGGCTGTTTTAATCTAAGAGTGGGCAAAATGCGTCCCCCCAGATGTTGCTGGAGTCATGCCTTACCCACTGAGCGAGTCAGATTGAGGCTCAGAAGTTGCAGGGGCACACAACGACAACTTTGACAGGGCACCTCTCTGTGGTCTTCCTCTTGGGCCAACAGAATCTGCAAAGTTGCAGGAGGAGTGGAGGTGGGGGGGGCTGACGTACAAGAGCAGTGATGAGAAAACAAGACATCCTGTTAAAATATAATTATCATGCCTGAACCACCACCGGCAAGGTGGGGAAGGGAGGAAGCCAGGCGCCTGGGGAGAATAGATTGGCTTTGCTCTGCAAAGATTAATCAAGCTTCTCAAAGTTTCATTAGGAGGAAATTGGTCTTCATTGCCAGGGGACTGGGGTATTAATCACACATTGGGGAAATAAAAGGATGGGTTTGCTGGGAGGGGCTGGTTTCGGTCTGCTTTGCCATCTATTTAACTGGCCCCGCTTCAGTGCCTTTAAAAAGACTTTTTTTCTTTTTTGCAGGTGATTTTTTTTTTATTAGTATCATTGGCATGGAGAGGAAGTCAAGAGCAAAATTTAGCCTGAAATTATATGTATCAGGCAGCCTGCTCGAGGCAAGCAGAATAGAAAGGTAACTAGGGAAAGGGGGTAGAGACTGGCAATTGTAGAGCCATGTTTAAATATTTGAAGGGATGTCATGTTGAAGATGGAGCAAGCTTGTTTTCTGCTGCTCTAGAAACTAGGACAAGGAGCAATGGATTCGAATGTCAGAAAAAGAGTCCCCCCCCCGAAGCACTAGGAAGAACATCCTGATGATCAGAGCTGTCTGGCAGTGGAATCTGCTGCCTCCATGGAGTGTGGTGGAGTCTCCTTCTTTGGAGGTTTTTAAGCAGAGGCTGGAAGGCCCTCTGTTGGGAGGGCTTTGATGTGGGTTCCTGCATGGCAGAAGGGGGTTGGACTGGATGGCCCCTGGGGTCTCTTCCAACTCTATGATTCTATGATTCTATGACATAGATTAAGACCTCAGGATGTCTCCCAGTTCCTATTTTTTTGAGGTGTGTGTGTGTGTCCATAAGTCCCAGGCTGACCTACAGTGCCTCAAACCTCTTCCCACAGACACATGCACACACATTTTGATATTTGCAAAATTTTCCACTTTTGGAGAGGTCCTGCACCCCTAAACCTAGGTAATGTGGAGGGCCAGCAGTATTTCAGAGGAAGGAATTGGCAAAACCACCTCTCAATTTTCCTTGCCTAAGAAAACCTGGGCACCTCATTTCAAAAAGGATGTTGACAAGTGGGAACATGTCCAGAGGAGGGCGACCAAAATGGTAAAGGGTCTGGAAGCCATGAAGCCCTCTGAGGAGTAGCTTAGGGAGCTCGGGATGTTTAGTCTGCAGAAGAGAAGGTTAAGAGGGGACGTGATAGCCATGTTTAAATATTTGAAGGGATGTCATGTTGAGGAGGGAGCAGGCCTGTTCTCTACCACTCTAGAGACTAGGACAAGGAGCAGTGGATTCAAGCTGCAGGAAAGGAGATTCCACTTGAACCTCACAAAGAACTTCCTGACGGTCAGAGCTGTCCAGCAGTGGAAGATGCTGCCTCCATGGAGTGTGATTGTGTCTCCTTCTTTGGAGGTTTTTAAGCAGAAGCTGGATGGCCATCTGTTGGGAGTGATCTGATGTGTGTCCCTGCATGGCAGAAGAGGGTTGGACTGGATGGCCCCTGGGGTCCCTTCCAACTCTAAGATCCTATGAGAACCCTACGAGATTCGTGGAGTTGCTGTAGGTTAGCAGGCAACTTGAAGACATAGGGCCATTTCCGCACTACACTGTTATAGTGCTATTATTCCTCTTTTAAATCCTTGGGTTTGTAGTTTAGGGAGAGGCCTTTAGACTTTTCAGCCAGAGAGCTCTTTGGCCTCAGTAAACTACAAACCCCAGAATTCCACAGGAGGTTGAAAGTGGGATCATAGCACTATCACTGTGTAGGAAATGGCCACAGACACACACACACATGCACACAGGAGCCAGGTGGAACTTTGACAGGTACAGCATTTCCTCCCTGGCACAGGGGAGGAAGAAACGGTTAAAGCAGTGTTATTTCTGCACGCCACGTCGTGTGAGCAAGTCAAGCAACAACTCTGGCCTTTGGCATCCCATCTTCACTTCGCTGCCTCTCTCCTTCCCTTCACTACACACCTCCACTTGCAACTTTGGCTTCATTTGCTTCCGCCTTGGGCTGCCAAATGCAAGTCAGGCTGTGCCTGTCCACTCCTTTCTCTTCTCAAGGGCAAAGTACAGATTTCACCAGACTCATCAAATGAAACCAATCGGGGTTATTTTTCAGGGTTTTTTTTAATTCCCCCGGAGGCACGCAGGCACTGCTGGGGAGGAAAACAAGACGCCTGGAGTCCCGGGGACTGCTCGGCCCACCTGCCTTTCTGGTTTCTACCTTTTTGCCATTGCTCACTCCAGACACGCAAACTGCGACAAACTGAACTGGTAAGCGAGCTTAGCGGTGACGGGGTTGAGCAAGGCAAAGAGAGGCATCTTTGGAATTGGGGTGGGGGCAACTTGGAACGCAAGAGGGAAGGGAAAGAGCACAAATCAGAAGTGACTCACAAACCAGGAAAATCCACCTTTCTCCCGGACTCCTTGCTCTGGTCTTAGGTGGTTCAATTCAGGCAGCAATATCCAAATCAAAGAAGAGAGGCACCTAAATTTGAAAAGAATGGTAGGATAGGAAGACAGCACGTGCGGCCCTTTCCAACTCTGTGATTCTAAGAATAGGGGGAAACTAGCCCCCAGTTTTCCCTCCCCACTGCTTATTTCTTTTTGGTTTCCTTCCTTAGCTTGCCCTTTACAAACAAGCCAAGCATTTTTCCTCCCCTCGGTTGCATAATGTCACCCTTTTCTAACACCCACAGGCACAGCACAGGGGAGGAGCTGATAAGTACAGAGTTCACACAGGTAGGTTGTAAATTCTACATGCATAATCACAAGTTACTTATATATAGTCGACCCTCCGCACTCACAGGTATAGCGGATTTGACTCCCTGCAGGTTTCTCCAACCCCTGCCCCACCTTAAGTGCTTCTTTTCTAGGGAAAGTTTCTTTCGCAGTGGCTCCAATCAAGCCACACACTGCCCTCGAAATACCCACCTCTCCAATGAACGGGCATCCCTAAATAAGTTTCTCCAAAAATGTAAAACCATAAGGCCAGCTGATACAGAAAGTCTCAAGAAGCATTTTGATAAGGAAAATCAGTTTAGAATAAACATAGGGGTAGCAAATGACATCTTGGAAGCTTTAGAAAGCAAATGTGTACATTGAAATAAGAAATTGTGGGGAGAAAAAAAGAAAGTTCTTTTCTTTAATGCTAAATGTCAGGAATAGAGAATTAGATATCTCTTTTTTTTTTTTGGAAGTGCATCTAGATTTAGAAACTTATATAGCACCGTATCCTAGGCAAGAGTGAGGAAAGATTAAGAAGATGCTTAGAATAGTTTGCTTACAAGTGTAAAGAATATTGTTGTTTTTATCAATCATGTTTTTTATTTTTTTGGTTTATGTATAAATAAAAAATACATAGGAAAAAACTCCCACCTCCGGTCTTCCTCCTCCTCCATCAGCAACTGCTTGGCCAACAAAGGACAGATCCAGACCTTTTACCATTTTATAGGTTGTTGTCAGTTTTCCAGACTTTGAGGCTGCGTTCTATTAGTATTTTCTCCTGACGTTTTGTCTGCATCTGTAGCTGGCATATTCAGAGGATCTGGTGGCATGGTGTCAGCCACAGATGCAGGTGAAACATCAGGAGAAAATACTAATAGAACGCAGCCACAAAGCCTGGAAAACCCACAACCTATGGATTCCAGCCGTGAAAGCCTTCAACTTTATATCCATATCCTTCCTCAACTGTGGTGCCCAGAACTGGACACAGTATCCCAGCTGGGGTCTGACCAAAGCATCTGTGACTTCTGGGAGTTGAAGTCCAAAACACCTGGAAGAGCAGAGTTTGGGAAACACTGCTTTAGCTGGAAGAGGAAGCGGGAATTGATCTCAGAGGAAGGAAAGTCTCAGTATGGCAATCTATTCATAGACCTAGAAGGGACAGAGGGGGATCTCTCTGCCTATAAGCCCATCCCCTCAACAAATTCAAGTTACCTGCTAGACCTGGTGTTTTAATTTCCAACATATGGAGCATCAGAGAGGATGATCATCAGATTTCCCCCTATGACTGATGTGTCATGGGCTACCAGACCTGTGTCTCAGTGATTTTTATTATCTCCGTTGCACCAGGGAGGTGTTTCGATGGCCGGGCCCACCATGCTGTGTGCTTCCGACAGCGAGAGCAGCAGCAGTACCAACAGCCCAAGCACCACGACCTTGTCTCGCGGTGAGGAAGGCGAGGAGAAAATCTGTGCCGTGTGCGGGGATCGGGCCACTGGCTACCACTTCCACGTCATGACCTGTGAAGGCTGCAAGGGATTTTTCCGGTGAGCTTCCACTCATCTCCTTCCATCCCAGGCTCCTTCACTTCCCCGTTCCCGAAAGGGGCGCCTTAAAATGGACAGAGGGCTGCCGTGAGCCCATACGAAGTAAGCTTCCATGCGGTGGAAAACGACAAAAGTTTTTGAGAAGTTGTAGAGAGTACAGAATGCTATAGGGAACAGACTCCTCTAGAAAGTAGATTTTACTTTGTTGGAGGTTTTTATACAGAGGTTGGGTGTCCACCTCTCAGGGTTACTTTAGCAATGGGTTTTTGCCCTGGTAGAGGGCCTTTAGAGTCCCTTCCAAGTCAGTGGGTCTCTGATTCTATAGAAAGTGGAACCATTTTTTTTCCTCTTAGATCTCACAAATACAAGGTTGGTGGAATTCTTTCAGCTTGAATACTGTCATGCCCCAGCCCATGGTGCAAACACAGATAGGATCCTCCTAACAGCCACAACACAGAGACATGAGCAGAGCAATAGAATCATCCCTCCCCATTCGCTCGGGTTAGGGGCACAGGACCCCCGTGAATGTGGAAAAACCATGAATAAGTCTACGCCCTCCCAAACCATATTTAACACACAAAAAAGTATGATCACCATATACAACCCACCGTGGATTCCTTTGAGGCATCAGGGTTCCTTCCCAGGGCAGAAGTGGGGGGCTGGTGGGGCTTACTGCCACCTCCACGGCTGCCCCACACTATTTTTAAGAGGGACTTACAAGCCTCATTTGCAATTTCTCAGTCTCACGAGGCTTGCAGTCCCTATTAAAAATGGCACAGGGAGGCAGGAGAGGGGACAGCAAAGAATCTGTGATTAACCAAATCCGCAAAAGTGAAACCTGCAAATGTGGAGAGCTGACTGTACTTCCTGTAGCCCAGCATAGATGAGAAAGGGAGAGCCGACAAGACTCAGACCACTTATATAGGGAAGTCTCATTAATCAGGCAAACAGCAGGGGAAGGCTGCTGACCAATAAATACCAGCAACGGGGTAGGGAGAAGTCCATTGCAGACAACTGCCATTTCTGGTGGAAGCAACCTGTTCTTCTTTTGATCCTTGGCTTGTGCTCCTGAAAAACCTTGACCCTCGCTTTGTGTGCTGGTCGGCCCCTCCTGAAACTGCAAACCCCAGGATTCCGTAGGATGTTGCAAGTGGAATCATCACACTATAACGGTCCAGTGTGGAAATGGTCTATGTTGCGGAATAGTCCCTTGAACTGACTCTAATGCTGACCTGGACTGCTGAAATAGGAACAGTAATTGACCGATAAGCTTCTGTAAACCTTGACTGTGGTTGCTGCTATAGAGACTTTGCTTAAGGACTGTGAATCATGGCTGGCTTTCTAACCAGGACAAACATATTAAATTTAAGATAAACTTAGGGGTAGAGGTAAAGGCCAAACGCCGAAGGGTGAGGCCAATAATACCAGGATATTTTGGATTAAAGCTCTTATTGCAAGTGACAAAGCCTTAGAACTGGCATTTCAACCTTTCAGAATGAGCAAGGAGATAATCCATAGAGAAGCTGGGAAACCACCAAACCAGGGTACAGATACAGGGTTCCCCCACTTATCTGACAGGTTAGGGACTGGAGCACTGTCAGAAAACAGAATTGGTTGAAAAGTGGAACCCGTGTATTGTACTGTAGAGAGTGTAAAGGACCTATGGAGGTTCATTTGACTGCATGTGTGCTGCTTGCAAAGTCTCTCATCTGGCTTGGCGCCTTCCCTCCCGCCATAGTTTGTTTTGCAAGCAGCACATGCAAGTGGAAGAAAGGAAGCAAGCTGTCCGTAGCTTGTCCTTCTCTGGGTGATAGATGGTCCAAGTTGGTTGCCCCCTAGTCCAGGCATTCTTCTAGAGAGGCGTTCTTCTGCGGTTTGGTAAAAGCTAACAATGGGAAGCCAGGGAAGACTCTACATTCCTGGTACGATCAGTTTTGGAGGGGTCTTTAATGTTCAGGTATATACATGGGGGAGTATTTGAAAAATTATACCTGCTTTCTGCAGTTTGAAATGGTACAGTCCCACCTTGCCAAGTCAGGATTATAGAATTTCAGGATCCTGCTCCAGGCCTGAGTCATCTTTCCTACTATTACCCCTCTGTAGGCTAGCCCCGTAAGGATTATATCCATCTTATCCAGATGGTAAAGAGAAGTAAGACCATTTCTGCACCACACTGTGATAGTGCTATTATTCCACTTTCAACTTCCTGTGGATTTCTGGGGTTTGTAGTTTCCTGAGGCCCAAGAACTCTCTGGCTGCGAATGCTAAATGCCCCTCCCTGAACTGAAAACCCCAGGATTCCATAGGAGGTTGAAAGCGGAATGATAGCACTATAACAGTATAGGGTGGAAATGGTCAAAGCCTGTAAGAAAGTGAGCTTTTCTCAGAGTTGAGAATCAAAAGGAGATGCATTTCCTTACTTTACGCTGCCTGTCACAAGCCCATCCCTGTTTCCTGGAGCATATAAGTTCCAAATGTTAAAAATGCCCTCCATCAAATGAAGCAGCCTGTGTTTGCTCCCTCTGTCTCGCAGGCGGTCCGTCATCAAGGGAATCCAGTTTACTTGCCCTTTCACCAGGAGCTGCCCCATCACCAAAGCCAAGAGACGGCAATGTCAAGCCTGCCGCTTCCAGAAATGCCTGACCATGGGGATGAAGAAGGACAGTAAGTGGCCGGTTTTTCCCTTGGTTAATTCTAGGGATGCAGAAGCTTTAAAAGCCAATGTGATTCTCGGCTGCAGCAACAGGAGTATGGTGTCGAGATGAAGGGAATAATGCCACTTTATTCTTGTTTGGTTAGACCTCACTTGGAATCCTGTGTCCAGTTCTGGGCACCACAGTTCAAGAAGGATATTGACAAGATGTGACATGTCTGGAGGAGGGCGACCAAAATGGTGAAGGGTCTGGAAGCCATGGCCTAGGAGGAGAGGCTTAGGGAGCTGGGGATGTTTAGCCTGACAAAAAGAAGGTTAAGAGGAGGCATGATAGTCATGTTTAAATATTTGAAGGGATGTCATGTTGAAGATGGAGCAAGCTTGTTTTCTGCTGCTTTGGAAACTAGGACATGGAGCAATGGATTCAAGCTGCAGGAAAGGAGATTCCACCCAAACATCCTGACGGTCAGAGTTGTCCAGCAGTGGAATATGCTGCCTCAAGGGAGTATGGTGGAGTCTCCTTCTTTGGAGGTTTTTAAGCAGAGGCTGGATGGCCATTTTCTGGGAGTGCTTTGAGTGTTTGTTCCTGCATGGCAGGGGGTCGGACTTGATGGCCATTGTGGTCTCTTCCAACTCTATGTTTCTATGATTCCCATCTGATCTTGGAAGCTAAGCAGGGGCAGCTCTTATCAGTATTTGGATGGAAGACTGCCAATGAATACCAGGCTGTTTCAGAGGAAGGAACTGGTGAAATTATCACTGAGCATTCCTTGCCCAAGAAAACCCTATGAAATTCTCAGGTCCGTTGTTAAGTTGACAGAGGACATGAAGGCATATTATATACATAATTCAAAAAAAGTAAACTCTGTTGTTCCAGAGTGCAAGAGTAGAGCTGATGGGTGGAATTTGCAGGGAAAGGAGACTTTGTTTAAAAGTTTGGGGATCTTTCCTGAAGGTAGGAGGTATTTGAAAATGGGACAGATTGACCCACAGCCTCTCCTTCATTGTAGAAAGGAGGATATTGTCTTGTCAAGGATATTGTAACAGTAGCATCCCATCGTACAGTCTGCATTTAGTTAATAGTTGTGTTAGATGACCTCTAATGGTACCTTGTATTCAAGGTGCTAACTGCAAGGAAATCGGATGCTGAATGGGCTTTGCCTTAATTGGAGCAGGATCTTTTCCTCTCTTTATGGCTTCTGATATCAAATATCAAAATGCGTGTGTGTGTCTGTGGGAAGGGGGCTGAGGCAGGATGGGGAGAATGGCCACCAAGGTCCAAACTGGGTCAGGGAAAGGAGAGGGAAAGGGGGTGAGTTGCCATGGTGGCCCTATACTCCCTCTCTCACACCTTTTCCTTCCTTGAGTGGGTAGGTGGCATCAGGTTTGTGGTGCTGAGAAATTGGACTGTGTTACCCTGATTTCTGGGGTCCTTTGGCGGACACCTCGATGTGATCCGCATGATGGGGAATGGACACTAGCCAGAGCACGAGCACTAGCAATGCGAGAGGCAGGGTAACCTAGGGGGGTCTTTTTACCCAGTTTTTATGGGGTCAGGCCAAGCCAGAAAACCAAACAAGAATGTCCAATAAATGATTTTATTGAAAAAAAGTCTCACGCATCAACACCCTCACTCACACACTCACTCAAGACCTATTAAGAAGCAAAAGAGAGGAAATTGGATAGGGGACTATGGAAGAGGTTGCAGCTGGGGTAATACTGCACCTTGTCCTGAAGTCCTTGGTCTGGGAAGACAGCGGAGAAGCGGGGCTCAGCACGGAGAGGGCTGAGGGGATTACTCAACGGACGGAGAAACGGTCTTCTGGGATGACCAGGAGTGATCCAAAGAACCGCTCAAAAACTGGGACTGTTTGTAGGGAAAAAGTACCTGGAGGACTAATCCTTTCCCGGGGAGAACAATGGGTGTTGCAGCGAGAATGAAGCTCCCCAGTGGCAACTTCCTTTGCATGATGGGATTACAAGGTGTTGCCAAAGTCTCAGGATCTTCAGCTGCATTTGGGTGTGGTGTGACTTTGTGTAAATGGTCATCGCTTGATAGGATATTTGCTCAACTTGGGGCAAACACATTAATCCCCTCAAGTTGGTTCGTCAGTGGCTGAGGATCCTTTGCTTATTGTGGGTTTACACATCTTGAGGTCTCCTGGGGCTACGTGACTGGGGATTTTACTGGCCTGACCTGGTTTTCGATCGTTCGACCGCGACTGCGTACGTGCCCATCCGGGCGACCTCTCAGGCACATGGAATCATATTTAATATCAAAATTGTAGACCCCAGGATAGGGTTTTTCCAGTGGAGTAACAACTGTGAGACATCTTTAGCTGGCCAGGCAGTGGCTGGTGGAGGAGGAAGAGGACAAGAAGTGAGTTTTTAAAAGGCTGCACAGTCTCATCAGAGCTGCTAAGAGGGAAGGTTCTTCTGAAAAAGAAATGCCTGAGGTTGAGGGAGGACATGGATTGGAGAAACTCACAAATAATCAAATCCATGATAGTGAAACCTGCAGATGTGGTGGGCCAACTGCATAAAGTACACTGCAACTCCCACAATCCCTCGCTATTGGCAATGCTGAGCAGGGTTGATGAGAGCTGTATGCCAAACGTATTAGTTGCCTCTCCACATTTGCTAAGGTGAGGGGGACGGGGCCCCTTGCAGAAGTGGTAAAACTGTAAATATCAAAATGTGTGTGTTTATGGCAAAGGGGTTGAGGCACGGTGGGGAAAATGGGCATCCAGGGTCCAAACCAGGTCAGGGAAAGGAGAGGGAAAGGGGGTGGGTTGCAGTGGTGGTGCTCTCTCTCGCCCAAGTCCTTCCTTGCACGTGGGGGACGTTGGGAGAGGGTTCGTGGTGCTGAGAAATGGGGTTGCAAAGCATCATTGGCTGGCGAGGGAGCGGCTGGACCACCAGAGGTGGGTGTTTAAAGGACTGTGTGGCCTGATTGGAGCCACTGAGAGGAAAGGTTCCCCTGGAATAGAAACATTCGAGGTGGGGGATTGGAGGAACTCACAAATAATCAAATCTGTGAAAGTGAAACTTGCAAACGTGGAGGGTCAACTGTATAAAGTACACCCACCCAGGTAAAACAATCCATGCCCCAAGGGGACTTTCAATGTTGTCGTGTGCCTTCAAGTTGGCGAACCTGTCAAAGTGGGATGCAGCCCTTTGTTTCTTTGGCTTCTGTGAAGCCATCCTTGGTAAGGAGGGAGGTAGAGAGAGGTGGCAGCAGCTGCAGGGTGGTGTGGTACAGAGGGAGGATGGGAGGAGAAGACTGCCAGTAAAACTGAATCAACTCCCCAGGGATCCCCACTTGGCACGGGAGAGGAAGCAGAATGGATGAGGCTGCCTAGCCAGCTGGCTTTCCTCTGCATCAACTGCAAAAAGGGTTAGGTTTCATTAAAGGTAAAGAGAAAGGCAGAGAAAGAAGAAAAAGCAGAGAAAGCAGGAATAGATTCCATTTCCAGTTGCAAAAGAAAAAAGAAAAAAGGAAACACTGAAGATTCTCCCTTCCTCTTTCAGCAACGCAGCTCGCTCCTTTCCCACTTGAAAGGGGCCTCTGCCCACGGCATAATCCGATGGAGGTGAAACACAGGACACAAGATCTCCTTGGAGCTTTATTGCGTACCCCAAGGCAGTGAAGGGGGGAGAGAGATGTAGGAGGGAGAAGCAATGAGGGAGAGTGATGAAAGATGATGCATTGCAGTCTTCTTATACAGGCGGGTTGTTCCTTGCTGCAGTCAGTTTGCAATTTAGCCACGGGCGGGAGGAGAAGCAGAAAAAGGAGGAGAGGAGGAACGCAAGCAGGCAGACAAACAATTAGTTTGTTCAGATGCATGCCACATACAAGCAGTTCCAAGAGTTGCACCCAATCTTCTATAGAATTCCCATAAAGGAGCTAGTTTCTACCAGCAGGCTCCATAAGCCGGAAGGCATGGTTACGGATCAGTGAGGGAGGTTTCCCCCTGCAGTACTTGAAGCAAGTTCAGCTGGGCAGAGGCAAGGGGGAAGGGGGCAAAAATCCAAAATGAAACAAGGTCAGAATCAAGGGGCAGGCCAAGAGGAAGCTGTTGTCGCCAAGAGACCAAACCTATATCAGCACACTCCTGCCAGTGTTGTCACTGCCACAAAGACACACCCAAAGATTAGTGCAAGACCCCTTTTTAAGACCAGGAAAAAAAATGGTGGGGGAAAAAACCCTGCTTCATCCACATCTGACAGCTCCTAGGAGCTGCAATGGTATGTACAAGCAAGAAACAAATCAAACCAGGAGTGGACATTTCGTCACTTCTATGTTGTTTTTTTTATCCTAGTGTGCCCTGTAGAGTCCTAGAGACTGACAATTAGCCCCTGGGCCTTCCAAAGTTGCCCGTCTCTGAGTTAGGGATTATCCTAACTCAGAAATGGACAACTTTGGAAGGTCCAATGAACATTAATTCAGATACCACCAGCCAAAACAATGGTAAAAAAGCAGTCCAAAAGAGGGGAATGGTTTTCCTTAAGTGGGCACATGTGGGTTTTCATAAATGGATGTACAGGCAGCCCTTCATATTTGCAGGTTTCACAGATCTGATTATTTGCTATGTTCTCCAACCCCAGCTGCCCCGTCATCTCAGGTGCTTCTATTCAAGGGGAGCCTTCCTGCTTGGCAGCTCCAATTATGCTACAAGGTCCTCTAAAAATCCACCTCTGGTTCTTCTCTTCCTCCACCAACTGCTGCCTGACCAGCTAAAGACGGTTCCATTTCCAGTACTGGAAGCTCCCCATCCGGTCTTCTGCATATGGGATGTGGCAGAATCTTGTTCTTTGTCAAAAGATAGTAAAAGGTTCTAGATTGGACCTGGCTAAGTGAAGCACGAGAGCCAATGTAGTATAGCGGTTTGAGCATTAGATTACAACCTTTGGAGACCAGGATTCGATTCCCTGCTCAGTCATAGGAATCCCCTGGGTGACCTTGGGCACATCACACCCTCTCAGCCCCAGAAAACCCTGTGATAGGGTTACCTTAGGGTCGCCACAAGTCAGAAACAACTTGAAGGGAAGCACAGGCCATTCATTTCTGCTGCTAGAGCTAGGGAAAAGTTACTTTTCTTTAATGTTGCCCTCAGTACTTGGGAGAAACTGGAAATTGTAGTACCAAAAAAAGTGACTTTCCCCTAATTCTGTTTTTCTCTCATCATTGCTTCTTGCTCCTGTCACAGTGGTCATGTCCAGTGAGGCTTTGCGCCTCCGCCGGGCCCTGCGGCATCAAAAGCGGCAGCAAGAACAGAGTCCTAAAGCGGAACCAGCCCCGTGTCCCAGCCTCACGGTAGAACAGGAGCAGTTGATCGAGATCCTCACTGAAGCACACCAGAAAAACTTCGACTCCAGCTTCTCCCAGTTCATCCACTACCAAGTGAGCAGCTGTTTCATTCTGTTTATGCCCTGTCTACCTGTCTGCGATATAACACAAGGTGTCCGGAGTTCCCAGGTAGTCTGCCATTCAGCAGCTGCCCAGCACCAGGCCTGCTTAGCAAAAGGGTTTATCCAGACAAGGGCTTGGCAGCTGCCAGGACAGGAAAGGAGGTGCAGAGCTGTGAGCACTGAGCATGATTTCCTGCACCCACGATGGAGGATCTCAGCTGACATGTGTGAATCTGCATGGGTTTCTTTCTTACCCAAACAGCAGCTACAGAATACAGGGCCATTCAGGCAGGGCATGGGACGAAGCTCTATAGGCCAGCAGCCCAGAAGCAGTGAGGGTGAGATCTTGTGAGATTCCGGCAACTGAGAAGAGTGAGATCTTGGAGTGCCCCTGAACACTCCTGGCAGAGAGGCAATGGTGATGATGAGCCCTGGCACACTAATGCTGCAGCGATACTAAAGCCACTGTTGCCTGCTGCCAGAATTGTATAATTGTATAATTCTGGGAGCTGTCCAAAAATACTTTTCTGAGCTGTGGCCACTTGGGAGGAAAAGGCGGAGGGAGGAAAGAAAGAAACTATCCTAGGCTTGCCCAAATGTGCGGACCTGGGTTCATTACATGCCTCTCTTAATCAGCCATCAGTGCGCCTGTATATCCATAGTGTGAGATCTCGGAGTGCCCAAGATGTTGCCTGTCCCTCCCAGTGGCCTCTCAGCTCCAACGACTACCCGGACAGTTACCCAGAGGAGGTCCTGCCTGATGTCTTCTCCATGCTTCCGATCTTTGCCGACATGAGCACTTTCATGATCAAGCAAGTGATCCAGTTTGCCAAGGCAATCCCAGCTTTTAGGTAGGTTGGGGCAGTACCGTGGCAGTCCTGGCTGTGTGGGGGAATCTGAATGCACTGACAAACCACTGACCAAGCTGGCTGGGGGATTCAAGGTGTGGTTCCACCAGGGCTTCAGTTACCCAGCCGTCACTGTACTAGGTCAGAACTTTTGGTAAGAGCTAGTGACAGACGTGAGCCAGAGGAGAGTAGAGATCTGAGTGCTGGATTAGGAGACTGGGACATGAGGAGACCTACTGGGTGGCCTTGGGCAAGTCACACTCTCTCAGCCTCAGAGGAAAGCAAGGGCAACCCCCCTTCTGAACAAATTCTGCCAAGAAATCCCCACCATAGGTTTGCCTTAGGGTCAGCATAAGTCAGAAATGACTCAAAGGCATAATAACAAAGAAGAAATGTAGGCAGAGGACAACTCTTAGTTATTCAGATGAAACAGCAAATGCATGCATGTATAAATAAAGGGGTATCCACAGTACATAATAATAAATGCAAACATAAACCAGAGCTTTGCTGCAACAATTTGTATTGGTGGCGTCAACCCTTACCTGCATGTTTTCTTTTTCCCCTTTCCCAACTAGGAGTTTGCCCATCGATGACCAGATCTCGCTCCTCAAGTGGGCAACTCTTGAAATCTGCCAGATCCAGTTCAACACGGTCTTTAATGAGGAAACCAAGGCTTGGGAATGTGGTCCGCACTGCTACACCATACAAGATGGTGCCCTGGGTAAGTCAGGGGGAGTTGAGAGCTCCACTGCCACCATATGACTGGGAGTAGGACACAGTCCTATGTCTCTTGGTCGCTCTCATTGAACTTAAAAAAAGAAAAAAAAGAGGAGGAATGGTTTGCCCACTATTGTCAAACACTGCTTCTTTTTTCAGAAAATGATAGTTCTGAAACAGATATTTTGCCTGTTTTGTGTGGTTTTCTCCTGTTTCTTCCAATTCCCTTTGCTTTCTTCTGAAAAAAACTCTAGATCCTCCCCTGTTCCCATCCCCGCCTCCACCATTTTTCCTGAATTTCTACATCTCTGGTTCTTCCCATTTAACAATTAGGCAATATCCAGGGCCAACCCTACCATTAGGCAAGGGAAATACTGTATGTATGTATGTATGTATGTATGTGTATGTATATATGTATATATATGTATATATATATATATATATATATATATGTATGTATGTATGTATGTATTTGTATATGTCTAGAAATTTTAGTCAAAAAATTGACCCAAGAAATCTGGGTCGACTTATCCAGGGATCAATGTAAGTAGGTTACTTTTGCAGATTTGATTATTCACAGATTGTTTGCTGTCACCTCTACTGCTGCCCTATGCCATTTTTAATAGGGACTGTAAGCCTTGAGAGACTGAGGAACTGTGAATGAGGCTTGCAAGTCTCTGTTAAAAATGGTGTAGGGCAGCCGTGGAGGTGGCCGTAAGTCCCACCAGCCACCCACTTCTGCCCTGGGAAGGAACCCTGGTGCCTCAAAGGAATCCAGGTGGGTTGAATATGGTTTGGGAGGGTCTAGGGATATTCATGATTTTCTCACTTTCATGGGGGTCCTGTGCCCCTAACACTAGCAAATGTGGAGGGAGGACTGTACCGTACCTTGACGCTTATCCAAAAAGGAACGATTCCCTTCCCTGAGTAGAATGGCAAAAGGAGAAAACTTAGTCCATCCTGGAGAAACTAGAAGAAACACCGATCCCCTCTAGTCTCTCCACCACGGTGCCACTTCTGGCTGATCAGAGGGGCTCGGTGCTGTTTGTAGGTTTTCCAATGACAGACTAATCTCTACTCAGAAAAGAGGCTGGTTCCTTTTTTTGATAAGAGCTAATACTATACCTCAATTTTTGTCAGAGTAAGAACCATCCCCTTCACTGCGTAGAGTACCAAAATACCTTTTCGAATGCCTAGGCAGGAAAACGGCAGCTGGTCCCCTGTGTTGATGCTTGCACTTTCTTCCCTCCATGGAATGACCTCTGATTTATCTATGGGTCGTATCAAAATCCCTAATTTTGGCTCCAAAACTTGCCCTGGACTTATACACGGGGTTGATTTATACACGAGTATTTACGGTAACAGCACCATTGTCATCCCAAGTTCTGGATTTCCATCCATTTCTTCAGACACAGGGAGGGGGTACAGTGTTAAGCCACAGGTATTTAAGGATGATTACATAGTTGTGGGGATGATAATGTAAAGCGATACAGAAATATGCAAATCACAGCCTTGGTAATAAACCTTCAAAGAGCTGGGTAAGATGATACAGATCTGTCAAGCAGCTTGACAGTGTGAAAGTCATGAGCCTGTTACTTACCCAGCAATTAGTTTCCCTGTGGTGGGGAAAACTTTCTGGAGAGAATTCTATCACTATACGCGTGGCTGTGATGAAAACACTACATTAACATATGTAGCATGACACGAAAATCACTGTCTATATTCATACCTCTGGCAATGGATTGGTTCGGCTGTTTCTCTTTCCAATCTTCATTTGAAAATTTTTTTTGATTCAACTTGAAAGTCGTTGGTTATATGTTCAAGAAGGTTAAAGCGTTGTGCCACTGATCTGGGGTATTTCTACTTCTCATATCAAGTGTGAGTCCATTTATCCAGAGGGTGGGGGACAGAAACTGGCAATATATATATATATATGTGTGTGTGTGTGTGTGTGTGTGCGCGAGAGAGAGAGAGAGAGAGAGAGAGATTGATATCTATCTATCTAGCTATCTATCTCACATTGGAAGAAGAGCAAATGCAATCACTTTGGTGGGGTTTTTTCTCTGCAATAAATGACTTTGTCATTTTGTCGGGATAAGACCGGTGTGTGTGGATATGTGCTTTCAAGTCAACTTACAGCCACCCCATGAATTTCACAAGGTTTTCTTAGGCAAGGAATACTCAGAGGTGGTTTTGTCAGTTCTTTCTACTGAAATACAGCCTCCAGCACTAGGCTGCTGTTGTACGCCTTGACTTAAAACAACCCTAAGATGAACCTATTGTGGAGTTTTCTGGGGCTGAGAGCGTGTGACACACCCAAGGTCACCCAGCGGGTTTCCATGGCTGAGCATGGAATCAGACCCCATCTGCAGGGTCATAGTCCAATACTGAAACCACTAGAGCACAGTGGCTCTCAAATGGCATATTTACCCACCTAGAAATCTATGCTCAGAAAGGCAGCTACAGCATATAGCTGGATTATGTTGTGACAGTGTGCCCTCCTGCGGTCAGAGGAGAGTATTAGCACAGCAAAGGAATCCTGAAGATGCCAAATTCTTTGAATTGCTTCCTGTTAGCTTATCCTTCTCATCTCCTTTCCAAAAGAGTGGCAGCATCCCAACATCAGTGGCACAACAGTTAGTTTTGAAATGCAAGCAAACATTATGGTAGTCTTTTCCCAGCACCAGGGAAAACACACTGTATCTCAAAGTCAACAGACCAGTTCTAGGAAATTGCATCTCTGCCAAGATTCAGGTCTTTTGTAAAACTAGGGGTCTTTCCGCACTACATAGTTATAGTGCTATTATTCCACTTTCAACCTCCTGTGGAATTTTGGGGTTTGTAGTTTACTGAGGCCAAAGAGCTCTCTGGCTGAGAATTCCAATTGCTCCCTCCCTAAACTACAAACTCCAGGATTCCATAGGAGGTTGGAAGTGGAATAACAGCACTATAACAGTGTAGTGCGGAAATGGTCTAAGTCTTAATTGCCCTTTCAGGATCAAGCCACTGCAAAATAATTTGCACTATATACAGAAAAAGCTCTCAACAATATATTCTTCCAAGAAAAAAAAAGGCCACAGCTCATCTTGATAATCCACACAATCATGCCAGCAAAAAGAACCTCAAGTACAGGTAGCTATGTTGATCCATATCGTGCAACCAGCAGAATTTTTCATCTGGAGCAGAAGGTCTTTTGTAAAAAGTCCTAGCATGTATTGCCACATTCATATATTACACGATGCACACATCTATGTCTTTATGAAGGGCCCACACCCCAAAATAAGGATATTTTTGGCATCTTGTTCAACCTATGTAAAGCTTTGCAACCTACACGTAGGGGACAATTATTATAAGGGACACTTGGAAATCCTAGTCACAATATATTGTTGGTGCAAAGTCTATTTTGTCTCTGGCTACTGTGAGAATTATAGTTTGGCAGAGAAAACACAGAAGCCCAAAAATGTTGAGGCAGGGAGAGCTTTTCCCTGCTAAGCAAAATGTCCTGGTGCCTCAACCCTGTGCGCTCCGACTCTACTACCACACTGCCCCACATACAAGCGTACCTTGTCACTTCACCCCCTTTTCTCTTTCAGCTGGTTTCCAGCAAATCTACCTGGAGCCACTGCTGAAGTTTCACATCAGCCTACGGAAACTCAAACTGCACGATGCTGAGTATGTTCTGCTACAGGCCTTGGTACTCTTCTCCCCAGGTAAGTCCCCTTCTATCCACCTCCATACTCACAGCTTCACACTTGGTCCTTCCCTGAATGCAGGAGATCTCAAAACACTTCATACCCATAATCACACAGTATGAAGTATAGCATTAAGTGGGGAACATTAAGCCCTGAGGCCAAATCTGGCCCCAGATGACCTTCCCTACAGCACCATCATTTGATAGTTTCTCAGCTTTTGTATGATTTTCCACCATTCTGAAAGATCAAAATGTTTCTCTGAAGGCACAAAAGCACTTACCGATAGTCAAAATTCAAAGGAAAAATCTACCGTCATATTTGCTTCCTGTTCCCTTGCTCAAAAGTAATTCCAAAATCGAATTCTGCATTGGGACTGAAAGAACTTCCTACCCTTGAGATGTATAGGAAGCTCCCACCTTTTGACGCCCCGTTATCTGACGACTCACTGTTTTGATGCTTCCAAATTAGGAGAAGTTCCATTAATTCGATGGGGGCTCCATTCTTTCACCAGTTCTTCTTCCCTACAGAAGCTCACTTGGAACTCTTTGTATGCACACACTGCTTGCAAAGCAAGCTGAGGGGGGAAGAAAAGGCACTGAGCCAGCTGAGAAACTTTGCAAGCAGCACACGCATGCAGTCAATCCCGAGTGAGCCTCCAGCACAGTACAAGTGTTCTGCCTTTCAAGCAATTCCCTTTTTAAAAGGTCTAGGCAGACTTTAAAAAAAAAACTGCCTGTGGTCTTCCTCCTCCACCAGCTGCTGCCCGGTCAGCTAAGGATAGATCACAGCTTGATTTCTCAGCACCACAAACCCTTTCCTGATGCCCCCACACACATACCCAAGGAAGGAGATGAGCAAGAGAGGTAGCATAGGGCCACCATGCCAACTGTCCCCTTTCTGTCTCCTTTCCCTGACCTAGTTTGGACCTGGGGTGCCCATTCTCCCCACTATGTCTCAAAAACTTTCCCACAAACACACACACATTTTGATATTTATGGTTTTACTACTTTTGTAGGGGTCCTGTGCCCCTAACCTTATTGAATGTGGAGGGCCAACTACAAAGATGTTTGGCATACAGCTCTCATCAACCTTGGTCAGCTTTGCTGGGATTATGGGAGTTGCAGTCTAATAAAAATGATGAATACCTATCCCAACGGGGCACAGGGATGGGTCATATACTCAGAAGAACACTTCCTACCACTGGTGTAGTAATCTTTAGGATGATACGAGCAGTGACAGAGCTTGGAGTGGGGGGCATGGCTACGGCATGAAGGGTGTGGCCACTGTGCCTGGGGGCATGGTTATGGGCTGGGAAGCCCCAGAAACATTGCTGCCTGGGGCGAGCTGCTCCCATCGCCCCCCCATCCCTAAACAACTGGATACGAGACCTCTTAGTTTCTAAAACCTCCTTTCTTAACCTATATGTCCAAAGTTGTCCACCCATGTTCATTTGGCATTGGAGGTTACAGCCATCGCTAGGCCTTCCAACACATCTGCTCCCAAGAGCTGGGTCTCCCTTGCAACAAGTTAGGTGGAGGGGAGGCTTCCATCTTCCTCCCATTTCTGGTCTCCCTTGTCTGTCACCGCTCAAGCCTGCC
>CAOLHI010005549.1:0-65231 GCA_948474755.1 Ctenosaura bakeri
GTCTGCAAAATTGATTCTTTTTAATGAAACACTTGTTGCTATGGAAGCACTTTAAAAAAGAATCAGAAGGCATGCATGGTATGTAGTTCAATCTTGTGCCCTGGTATCTCTGTGGGCCATTGCCTACTGAGTATACAACCTCATATATATCTTAAATGTATATATTGTAGTGGTTTCAGCATTGGACTATGACCCTGGAGACCAGGGTTTGATTTCCTGCTCAGCCATGGAAGCCCATTGGGTGACTCCCAGCCTTAGAAAACCCTGCGATAGGTTCATCTTAGGCTTGCCACAAGTTGCAAATAACTTGAAGGCACATAACAACAACAAGAAGACAAAATCATAGTGGCTATGTTTTTTAAGTCCCATTGTTTCTACACAATGCATGATGCTTTTGCCCAGTTTTGTGGATCTAGGCCATAATCACCATCAGCAAGTCTGAAGCTGGAAGAAAATGAGCAGAAAAACAGAAACAAATATATGCATGGCATTTTCTTTTTAAGTGTGCAAATTATTCCACATTTTGTCTGGACAAGAAAAGGAAGATTGGCAGTCAACAAGTGTGTCCATGTGAAAGATATGCCATGATGCAAGTGCAGAAGCAGAGCATGGGAAGGGAATTAGAACCTCTGTATACTGGGTGGGCAATGCTGGGAGCTATAGTCCAAAAAAGTCCAAAAAAGTAACTTCTTTGAGCTCTGGACAGAATGAGCACTGTCATTGAGGTTCTAACTCCTTATCTCTGGTAATTGTGGTTACAATTAGAGCCATCATGATCAAATACTTGAGACCAGGACTGGGGTAAACACATCCCTGCTCACAGTCTGCAGTTATCCAATTCTACAAGCTGCTTCTATTCCTCTCATCCACAGGCTTGTTAGGAATATACCTTTAAGCATAGTGAAAGAAGTGGTAGCTAGAGATGATTTTGAAGATTCCTGGCCTTGCCGTGACTTCGGATGATCCCAGCTCTCACAATCTTCATCTTTTAGGAAGAGATTCAGGCTTAAAAACCCTCAAAGCATTTCACTTTCTGCCAAAAATGATCCTGAATGTATTATCAGTTGCACCTGATGGCTTCCATCACAGGGGGTGAGGGGAATCTACTCTGGGTTTCAGTCTGAGCATTAAAGGAACTTTCCAAGGTGCTGAACCCACTCCCCCAAACAGGATCAGCAACTTTGACAGCTCATTTAAAGTTCAGGCTAGATTCCAGAGCAGAACTGCCACTCCACTGATATGGAGACTGTGATAATGGGCTTGTCCTGTTATCCAGGCAACATAGCTGAAGGGGGATAGTTGTCTCTCCAGGTAAACAGGGATTAATGAGGTACCAGGTTTAAGTTACATTTATTGGGGATCAGCATCACAGAAGGACATCAGAGATCACAAGAGACAATTGCCCAGTCAGCAAGACCAGATGGGGAAACAAGATGAGAAGCTTCCAGATGCTCTGGACAAGAAATTATAAAAAAGGCCTCAAGAGACCATGTGGCGAGGGAGACAAAGGGACATCAATGAGAGACAAAGGGTGCTGTTTGGGCATTCAAAGCATGTAGGCCTCGTTCCAGGTCCAATGGTGGATTTGGAAAAAGGGTGGGTAGGATGATGTCCTGATTAAGATGGAAGGCTGAGACCACCTTAGGGAGGAAAGAGATGTCTGATCTCAAGACAACCTTGTCGTGGTGCTGGGCAAAGTTGGTCTAGTCTCTCAGCTTCCTCCCCACCACACCATCTCAATATCTGGATAATGTGAGTAGAAAAGGAATGTTTTAGCTAGTTGCGTTAGAGATTATGTTTTTTTAAAACTCTGGCTGAAATGACCCAGGCTTGTCTGTAACTTTGTAACTGCTAAGTAATGCCTGAAGGAAGGTGCCTTCATGAATGGGACATCTTTTGTCATTGCGTTTGCCTGCTTAGAAAAACCTTTCCTTCTAAAGAGCTCCTCTGTCTGTGCTCTCTCTCCATGTGCCTTGCCGGTTGCATTCGCAGATAGAATTCCCCTCTTCTTCAGAGGGTGGGAGAGGCAAGCCTCTGCGTTCAGAAATTCTTTCCCCAGTAGCTTCCTATTGAGTTACTGCATTATGGTGATCTAAAATCAGACATTAGGTGGTGGCAGCTAGATGATCTCCAAGGGCAAAGGGGGGTCCTATCTCCTACTCAAGTGCAGGAATGAGAGAATAAACCCCCTTTTCCCTCACAGAGACCACCAACTCTTACTGTCACTTCAAGGAGTGAGCTAGGAGTGACTGGAGCTTTCCCTGGCTACATCCTGCTCTATGCAAGTTTCACCATTCTTCATAGGAAGGTCACTTTAGCTGTGGAGTGTCAGCCCCATCCCCAGCATCCCTAAAACAAACCTGCTATGGTTAAATGTGGTGAAGAACTCTAAGATTCAACTACCAGCTCAGCTGATTTCTATGCATGGAATGGAGAAAAGCTTTGTCTTCATCCTTTGCTTCCAATAGCAAAATGTCTTGGGCAACAGATCTCCCTTGAGTCAGAAATTCTTTAAGTAACCCAGTATAAAGTATGGACTTGACTCACCTTTTCTACACCTGTTCTTTGAAACAGAATCCCACTCATTTCTTTATAGCAGATAAATCCAGGAAAAAATAAATTCTTTAGTGTATGAGGAAACCTAATACAGTGGCCCTTTTGCTTTCACAAGATTTCAGAGCAAAGTTGTGAAAATTGATAATATGTGAATAACTCCCCTCCCACACTCCCCGTCCCATTCCCTTTTGAGACTCCTCCCCCCCGACAATTCCCTTGCATTCTGCCTCAACTCAATGGGGCAAAATGCATGGGAAAGGGGGTGGGGAACTCCAGAGGGGAAAAGGAAGGTGTTGATTATTCAAGAGCATGCATGCCTTACTCCCATTCTCCCCCGCCATCCCTTTGTCTTTTTCCTGGGCATGCTTGCCTTCCTTCTCCGCACCTGGCAAAACGCAAGGGAATGGGAGGAGGAGAATGGGAGAGGGGAGGCACATGTGCTTGTGAATAATCACATTCACAAAGGTCAAACTTCCAAATGTGTAGAGAGGACTGTATACAGCTCACAACTGAGAATCAGCCTTACATAGGCTTAGAAACTATGTAGTGCAATTTTGCTTGCATGCTGGGTCATGCTACTTTTCTAAATGAAGTATATCTATATCTGTATTACGATATGTATATTTGTAGCTGCTTTTATTGATCTGAAAGCTGCTTTTGATTTAATTCACTGGCCCTTACTATGGGACAAGCTTGGTAAGCTTAATATAGATCCCCGACTGTTGTTTCTTTTAAGCCAACTTCATACAAATAATCAGTGCACAGTGAAATTTTCTGAAACTGGCTTATTAACAGACCCTATCTACTCAGGTGTAGGAGTTAGACAAGGATGTGTGCTGGCTCCTCACCTGTTTAATCTATTTGTGGCTGATCTACCTATCTTTATGGCCACAGTAGATTCACACCCATCTTCGCTGGGTAATCGGCCGCTATTTGTACTTCAGTATGCAGATGATGCATTGTTACTCTCCCTGACTCAGGTGGGTTTGATAAGAGCCCTGAAAAGATTTTTTGAATATTGCGATCAATTTCACCTGCAGGTAAATTCTGATAAATCCAAAATACTGGTATTTTCTAAGATATTTGTCCCAAGAATGTGGAAAGTTCGTAACCAGACAATCGAACAGGTCAAGAAGTATGTTTATCTTGGTGTCCTTTTCCATTTTAACAGGCACTGGTGCAAACAGAGAGATAAGGTAATTCTGGCAGGGAACAGAGCTTTGCCTGTTGTACAATCTTTCTACTATAAAAAAGGCAACCAGGATATCCTGACGGCCTGAAAAATTTATAAAACCAAATTAAGACCACAATTACTTTATAGTATATTCACCTGGATTCCAGCCTTTAATAAGGAGATTGAACGACTGCAGACACTTTTTTTCAGGAGAATATTATCTGTTCCCCCATGTGTACACCATCTGACTCTTTATGCAGAATTGGGCTTGAATTCTCTTGAAACTGAAGCTTGGCTGATGACTTATAGATCTTGGTTTAAGATTCATTTTAGGCCTAATAGACCTGGCCTTTTATGTTTCCTTCAATCTGACATTTACTACACCAGGTGGGCTACATTTTATGAAAGCAAAATAATGTCTATGGGTTTACATATGGATTCTCTCCTCTTATCAACCGAAAAGGAGTGTTTTGAAACTATCAGGGCCTGCCTTGCGGAGAGGGAATATCAGTTGCCATATCCAACACCTCCTAGGGTTTGTTCCCTGTCGATGCTCAGTATTCCCCCTTGCAGGGTAGGATTCCGGATTATTTTCAAACTCTCTCATTGTTGGTGTCAAGGAAGGTCTTTCTACTTGCAAGGTTGAATGTACATCCCTCAAATGTGACCAAGGGTAGATATCTACAGGCCCCTTTTCTGAATCGTATATGTCATTGTGCTCAAGCTCCTGACGTTCTCCATCATATTGTATTGTTCTGCCCATTGTATATAATTACAAGGAAAAAGTTGTTAAGGAGGTTATTGGAAAGGAATATATGTTTGGACAGGTTATCAGTGGAATACTTATTGGAAGATCGGAATCCGCATATTACTAGGCTAATAGCCAACTTTCTGGTGGAGGCAACAAACTTATGGCTTAAATTTTCTAAAAATGATTGTTGAAGTTTTATTGCAAATGTATATGTTGTGTAGTATGCCTAATAAAGGTTAATTAGAATCAGAACAGGCTATATTTGCTGCTAGCTGTCTGCATTTTGTCTAGAGGAAAAAAACCTCATCAAGTTACAAACTGAAGATATAATCCATCTTACATACCTCTCTTCTATATTATCTGATTTTGACTTGTCTTACCTTTTTAAAAACTTTGAACTCACAGTCTTTCCCATTATGGAGAGTTCTACTAAAATTATAGTAACTTCTAAAGATGTGTCTACACATTTAAATCCGCTCATGCAATTCTTATGCAAACTGATGTCCTCTCTCTTTGGGAGATGCATTTCCTCTCTGGGGGCAAAGCAATACAGACTACCCTAGGTCATGCTGGTTAGGGGATTCTGGGGCTTGTAGTCCATAAAAGTAACTTTTCCAGCTTGTGGCTGGGTACTATGGGAAACAGGATACTGGGCAAGATGAATTTTTGATCTCATCTAGTTAGGCTGATTCTTTTACATTCAGCACACTTCAGAAAGAATAAATGCTCACTGCGCAGTTAACCTCAAACCAGAGTTTAGCCTATTAAACTTGAGTGAACATTTAGGTATCCCCAGCTGAGATGCTCGGCCAAGTCATATCAGCAAATGTGTTTTGATATTTTATGACAAGCTCAGGAGCCATTGAAATCTTGGGCTGGCTCATTCTATACGGGGGGATTGCTGAGTAGGTTAAGATACATTTACCAGCCTGAGTGAACTAACTGCTGCAGGTAATGGTAGAGAACACTTTATTCTCAGCACCTGTCAAGCAGCCACCTGGGGAAGCACCCTCCAACATACTAATTTAGAGGTAGATCAATGTGAGTCTGGTGGCAAGATTACACTATAAATCATCCACAACAGTAAGGTTTCCAAGGGGAAGTGACAGGAAAGAAGCATCTATTGTTTTGGCAAGTAAAAGAAACAAGATAGAAAACAAAACAACTGTGACAATTTCAGGATTTTTAAAGTCTCTGGATTATTTAGATACATTTGTACTCAAGGGGTAAGTGCCATCAATGGAAACACCTTTTGAGTCATTGGCCATTTCCGCACGAGCCTGTTCTAGCGCGATGATTCCACTTTCAACGTCCTCTGGAATCCTGGGGTTTGCAGTTTCGGGAGGGGCCGAATGGCCCCTCCCGAAACTGCAAACCCCAGGATTCCAGAGGACGTTGAAAGTGGAATCATTGCGCTAGAACAGGCTCGTGCGGAAATGGCCATTGTTTCACACCACACTCCTATTGGTGCCGACTCATTGAGATTTATCCCCAGTTATGAGTGTAAAAAAATTGGCACCTTTGCTCATTTGTTTGTTCTGACATTTTGCCAGTATTCTGTTCTCATCACACTCTGCACCTCTAAAGTGCAAAATTTAAAACAAAAGAAAAACAAAACAAAAACAAAAGGGGAATATATCCTCACTGCTGTTCCCGAGGTCTGTTTACTTAAAAAAAAAAAAACTCCTCCCAACTTAGTAATTAACTATTTAGCTAGCAATATGAAGGCACTCACAATTAACAGATTCGGCAATAAAATGCCCACAGACGTTATACGACTTTTAATGGCTGAAATAAGATGGAACAAAATAGCTCCAAGGGGAACACCTAATGTAGAAGCAACTATTACATTCTCTCATACACACAGAGAGAGATTGAACTGTGTGGCACCAAGTGGTCACTTTAGACTCTTTCAGCTTTACCTAAGATCTGTTGCATAAAAATCTCTCTCAATCCATTCTTAAACAGAGATTGTTGGATGCATCCAACTTAATCTTCTGAAAGGGTGTCTTGGAACATCCATACGATTGGATTAAAATAACCAAACAGTATCCAAACCCCAGGAATCTTTTTCATATAAGTTGCTGGTTTTTGATCCTATAAAGAAAATACAGTGAGCATACTGACATGCAGAAGAGCTTATTTCAATAATTCATGATGTGCAGAGAAACATATCTCAGCTGGTAGAATCACTGTTTCCACCCAAACGAATATGAAAGGAATGCACTTTGACATATGCAAGATAAACGGAAGCATTTTATTTGCAAAGCTGTGAAGTCAAACGCATAGTATTTGGGAAATTAATTTAGCCGCCACTATTTTTACAAAAAACAAGAAAAGATGAAATTTGCTGTGCCTCCAGTATTTTAGAACTGCTGCACATTTAATATTTTTGATGGCCTTTATATTGGTCACTTTAAAATTACTATGGTACTAATTTCTTTCTGAGAAACAAATACCTAAGTAGTAACTTGGAGCAGATCTCTTCAGGTCATTTCTGCACTACATTGTTATAGTGCTATTATTCCATTCTCAACATCCTATGGAATCTTGGGTTTAGGGAGGGGCCTGTAGAATTCTCAGTCAGAGAGCTCTTTGGCCTCAGTAAACTACAAACCCTAGAATTCCACAGGATGTTGAAAGTGGAATAACCACTCCGAATTCCATTTTATCATCAGACCTCTCATTATGGCTTTCCCCGCATCCCAGACCGTCTTTGCCGCCACTCCGTCTTTATCATTTTCTAAGAAATAATTCCTCAGCTCTTCTTTTGCTTTTTTCAAATATTCTGTATTTCTTAAAAGAAAGTCATTAATGCGCCAATTACTATATTTGCTCTGCTTTCTACAATTTAATTCTAACTAAGTCAATGGTTCCTACATATACAACTAAAGGAAAAATTCAAAATGGATCTTAAATTAGAAGGAATTGAGACAAACCCTCAACTGAACGAATGGGAGAAAATAGTATTTGAGATGCGCCAATTACTATATTTGCTCTGCTTTCTACAATTTAATTCTAACTAAGTCAATGGTTCCTACATATACAACTAAAGGAAAAATTCAAAATGGATCTTAAATTAGAAGGAATTGAGACAAACCCTCAACTGAACGAATGGGAGAAAATAGTATTTGAGAAAAAGGAACATTTAACATCACACTTATATAAATATTTACTGGATATGGAATTAGCAACTGAGAGAATAAAAGAATCTATGATTGTTTGAGCACAGAATATTGGGCATACGATAAACCTGAAACATTGGGGAAAAAACTGGGCTAATACACAAAAATTTACATTAGCTCAGAATTTAAAAGAAAATTACATAAAAATGCTTCATAGATGGTACCTAGATCCATCAAAACTTGCAAATATATACAAGTTGGAAAATAAAGCATGTTGGAAATGTTCACAAGAAAACGGAACCTTTTATCACATGTGGTGGAAGTGTTGTAAAGCTAAGGTTTATTGGAGAAATATTCACAAGTCAATGACAGAAATTTTACAAATAGAGTTGCCTATGACACCTGAAATATATCTTTTAAATATGTTGCATCAGATTGATAAGAAATATAATAGATATGAATATATAATTTTGTACATGGTTTCGGCTGCCAGGATTGTATATGCTAGATATTGGAAAAAAGAGGAAATACCGGAAATACAAGAATGGATACAGAAGGTTTTAGAATTTATTATTTTAGAAGACCTTACACTTAATCTGCGGGATAAAAAGCAGACAAAAAAACTTGATGATTTGAGATCAATTAAGACAGTAATAGAAGAAAACTGGATATAGATATTAAAGGAGTTGAATAGCTGGATAATTGTATATGGATATGATGAGAAATAGATATGTATACTATAATAGGTAATACGTATATTATAATATGTAATTTAAAGAAGCCAGTCTACATTAGAGAATTTATGTTTATTGAGATCACGATAAGTTACTTAAATAGAGGTTCTATCAAGAGGTGAGGGGAAGTTATAAGAGAAATGGATAGATTGTATGATAACATGATAAATAAGCTTGTTTTTTTTTTAATTTGAAAATATGACAATACAAGTATGTAATGTGAATAACAGTTGTTTTAATAAAAATATTATAAAAAAAAAGAAAAGAAAAAATAAAGTGGAATAACAGCACTATAACAGTGTTGGGTGGAAACAGCCTCAGTCTCATTCTCATCTGTTCTTCAGTTTTATCGTCCAGATCTCCTGCTAAAAAGTTTGTCGCTCAGGTATAGTAACCTTAGAAAGTAATTCTAAACAAAAGTACCTTGGAGTAAATCTCATAGGAATCAGTTAGTTCTCAGTAGACATGACATATATGTGCCTAGTCTGGAGAAACCACGCTGGATGGGGGATTCTGGGAATTGCATGCCCTCCAACTGTCCTGTTTTGGCAGGGACAGTCCCAGTTACTCCTCTACTGCCCCACTTTTTCAGCTGTTCTGAAATGTCCCAGTTTCTCTCTCCTCCTCTTCCTTTCCCCTCTGTCATCAGCTAACTTCGGTTGCTTCAAAATGAGTTCAAAGTACAGAAGTAGCTGGCACTCAATTAACACAGCAAGGAGGAGAGGAAGGGAGGAGGCAGAATCTTCCCCTTCCCTGTAGACTCAGGGAAAAGCATACTGCTGCAGCCTCTTCTGGCTTGTGTGCTCTTCCTCATCAATAACTTTTGCTGTCTTGACCACACTCTGATGTTGCTTAGCTAAAAAGTAACTTTTCAGACCCCCCCCCCAAAAAAAAAAGAAAATGAAAGAAAGAAAGAAAGAAAGAAATTAATTAATTGAAGGATCATGGACTATATAAGTATTCATGTGTCCCACCATGAGCCTGTTTCATTGTTTTCTGAATCATTTTTTTTAAGCACAAACATTTGCCTTTAAATTGTATGCATTCCCTGATAAAATGACTAAACCACACTTTTTAAAAAGCCATCTTTATGCTGCATTACAGAAACAATATGGAAAGCTTATCTCTCAACTAGAGCCTCAGAGGAAAAACAAATCACAAGAGATCTACTTCATTTAATATGAATGAGGCATGGCAAATTCACCCTTGCATTGTCTGAACTGAGCCCACTGAGCTGTTTCAATGGAAAGCTACCATTTTATTTATTTATTTATTTATTTATTGCATATGCATTTGCGCAGTATAGCACCATTATTCCACTTGCAACATCCTATGGAATCCTGAGGTTTGCAGTTTTGGGAGGGGCCACGTGGCCCCTCCCGAAACTGCAAACCCCAGGATTCCATAGGATGTTGCAAGTATAATAATAGCGCTACAACAGTCCAGTGCGGAATGGGTCGTAGACTGGAGAGTCAACTGATTCTAATGTCACACAATATGGATGAATTACTTCTGTGTTCTAGATGAAAAAAATATTAAATAAAAATGTAATTTTACCAGTTTCTGGAGTGCCTGCCACATAGTTTCCCTCAAGAAAGATAGAAACTATAATATGTAGGGAATGGCTGGGTGTGATACTGATCAAAAAGTCAAGTGAAGGGGGGTAATGTTTCTAAGCAATGAGGATCCAAGATCCTCAGACAATAGGAGCCGGGAGAGGTCTCCCCAAGAAATAGTAGCTGTTCACTAAGGAGGGGATAAATATGGTTTCCTTCATATTACTCCACATCTGCTTTTATGAATATGGATTATCCTCTTAAATTTTTAAAGGCTGCACTTTAAATCCAATAAAATCATTGGAAAGGTGACAACTGAACTGAATGGGAGGTGAACACCAACCATATTAAAAATGCACATCTTAGGAGAAATATCCACAAAACTCATATAGATTTTCCTGTGTGTGTGTGTTGTTTAAAATGCAAACTGATACAGAAATGGGACTGAACCAACTGATACAGAAATGGGACTGAACATAGGAAAAACAAGATAACAGACCAATTTAATGATCCCTGCAAAAAACAAGAAGTACTTTTGACTTGGTCTAGCAGACCCCACCCCTTGTATTCCCACACCAACAGTGCACTATAGCTCAAATAGGTACTTTGAGTGAAGGTATCTATTTACACATGGCAGAATCTGTGTGCTTCCCTGACTGATATTATAAGCCAAACTCCTTATTATCATCCTCCAGTGCTTCAGAAATTTCTTATCTATACAAGAAAGATAAGACTGCTAAGCTTCTCTGCTCCTCAAAGTATTAAAGCTAAATTCATGCATCTGTAAGGAAAGTATAATACCTTGTCAAAACTGCATTTAAAGAGGAATGCCATAGCTGCACAGCAGAGAAAAAATCCCATCAGTTCAACTGTAATTCTACTGAAGAAGGGGAGCAAAGAATGGGGGAATTAGTTCTTGAATTACTGGTGTTTTTTTAACATCTTACACATATGCACAGCCTAGCATGGAAAATGACGGAGAACTAAATCAGGTTCTGTGGTTTCCAGCCCCCCACCCAAAAGAATTAATCTTTCTAAAATATCAGTCAACATATGCCAAATGCTTATTTTGGGGAGTATTTTTCCTTGCTAAATGCTAGGCAACAACTGTGCCACCCCTGGTGTTTCAATTATATTTGAAATGTACAGATCTAGACTGAAGGCTTACGTGTGGATTCTTTTTCAGATTTGAGCATATTAATTAGGCAAAATCATCAAATACATTGTTAGATTAAGTATCTAATTGAATCATCAGTCATTACTCTAGAAATCATTACTTTAGATGTAGTCACATTGGGTTTTTTTTTCTGAAATATTTTCTAAACATTTAATTTTTTTTCTGAATATTTTTATTAAAAGTTCTCACCTATATTACAAAAAACAAAAAAATGAAAAGAAAAACAGAGAGGCAACGAAACGAAGGGACAGCTGAAGATAAAAGGATGAAAGTTAAGAAAAATAACAATGAGCTCTGAATTTCTTTATAGTGGTTATAAGATTTAACATATACAATTTTACTTCTCCAAATAATTAATAGATACACTTTTTTCTGTAACTCAAACCTATTAATTATCCAAATCTACAGTTACCACATTATTCTCCTTTTTCTGCAAAAAGGCAATCAAGTTCTCAGTCTCATAGTTGCATTGTTACTGCTTCTAGTTTTTAATGAGACACTTTTTTATTATGTGGATTCAGGTGTTTGTAAACTAGACTATAGTCCTCCCTCCACATTTGTGGGCTTGACCTTCATGAATCTGATTTGATTATTTATGAGGCCTATGCATACCTTCTCCCCCATTATTATCTTCCCATTCCCTTGCTTTTTGCTTAAGTATGTGTACCTTCCTTCTCTGTGCCCGGGTAAAAGGCAAGGAAATGGGAGGGACCAGCATTGTGCACAGAAAAGGAAGGTGCATGTGTGCCTCCCCCCGATTCCCTTGCCTTTTGACTTGGTATGTATGCCTTCTTTCTCTGCACCCAAGCAAAAGGCAGGGGAATCATGAGGGGTGAGCATGGGGATGGAAGACATGGGCACCTTTTGCCTGGGTGTGGGGAAGGAAGGCATGTGTCCCTGGGTAAAAGGCAAGGGAATGGGAGGAGGGAGCCCTAGAAGGGAATGGGAGGGGAACACCCCCCCATTTTCTGCACTCCTTGTGAAAGTGGAGCGGCAACTGTACTAGATTTGGTGGCTTTGAATGGGGAAATTAGACAAATTCATGGAATATACTGCTTATCAATGCCTACTAGTCATTAGAGCTGTATGTTACTTCCAATAGAAGATATATTGTCTCTCAGTACCATTTATTAGGGAATATGAATAGGATGGTGGTATTGCATACATGTTCGGTTTATCAGCTTCCCAAACCCAGTGGCTAGACACTATATGAAACAGGCTAGAACATAACAGGCCTCTCAGCTGGTCCAGCAGAGTTCTCATGTTCTAATTCAGGCTTCCATACCCTACATGAGACCATGGGAAGCTGTATCCCTCCAGTTCACCATTTTAAAAAATGTTTTAAGCTGAAAAGGACCCCCTCATGCTCTCTAAGGGTGATAAGGGGCACCTGATATTTTCAACACACTTATGAAACACAGGAAAGTCAGCACAGTATAGTGGTTGGAGTGTTGTACTAAGACTCTGAGAGACCAGGGTTCAAATCCTCATTCAGAAATGGAAATGCACCAGGTGACTTTGGGCGCGTCACACTCAGCCCCAGAGGAAGGCAATGGCCACTCTTAGTCTGGGCAGTCAGCCAAAGGGCAGCTGATAAGGATTAGAAGCACACAGCAAGCAGTTCTTTCAACAAAGTGATTCCTTATTCTAATCTAGTAAGAAAACAGACTTGAAACAAATATGTAGCATAACAGCCCCAGCGATATTCATAAATCAAAGACAGTCAATACCATCCTAAGTCAGAGACACACCAGGAGAAACAGTCAGAGACACGGCAGACAAAATGGTCAGTTAATCACCGACAAGTTCTGGAGGGGGATGGCTCACCTTTTATAGATTCAGAGATCAGCGCACTGGTGCTTAATTAACTGATGTTATACATTTGCTGAGATCTGCGTAGGTTTTCCCTTTGGTGTCTACACTCAGCGAAGGTGGGTATTGATAAGTTATCTTCCATGTCAGAAGGAGCAGGGCTCTCTGCTGGGCTGGCACTGCCCCCTGTTCTGTCTCTGGGGTGGGTGGTACTGTCTCCTCCTGTTCAGCAGTTTCTGCTTTTCAGTCTCTGAGTCAGAGTCTATGTCTATGTCCTGGAAGCAGGTCATGACAGGCAATTGTATACCCTCTCTGAATAAATCTTGTTAACAACAACAACAACAACAACAACAACCCTGTGGCAGGTTCACTGTAAGTTTGAAATGACTTGAAGGCACACAACAACAATGTGATACAGACTCCAGAATGGATGGGTTGGAGTTTGTTGGGGGTTTTTTGGAAACTTTATCAAAGTCACTTCTGGTTTTGAAAAATCCCTCCTCTCCCTTAATCTAGCACACAACAGGAGGGGATGAAAACCTAGTGGGTATCCTCCCACCCTCTAGAGCAGAGCTTTCTAAACTTTTCATGTTTGTGACACACATTTTTGACATGCATCATTTCACAACACAGTAATTCAGCTTTACTAGCAAACCAGAGGTACCGAAAGGCCTATCTAGGGTGGGGAAAGGCAGCCTCCACCCCCAACCCTGGCCTCCTGCTTTCAGTCTTGCCTGGGAAAGGGCCCAGCAAGAGTGATGGTAGAGGAAAGACAGCCCCCTCCCACCCAGTCCTTGCCCACTGCTGTTGCCCTTGCCAGGAAAAGGCCCCAGGAAGAGCAATGACAGTGGGCCAGGCTTGGGTCGTGGGGTCTTTCTCAGCTGGGGAGGCAACACACCAACACACTACAGGCAACACACTAACATGTCATGACACACCATTTGGAAAGTCCTGCTCTAGAGTATGATAGAGGTCCTTTTCAATAGCATGGTGCTGGGATCAGAGGTGGGCCACACTGGCAACCACACTGGCAATCCTGGGTGGTGCCTGACAGGTTCATTTTCCTACCCATGTTCTATTAAATGGTTATTTATCATAATGGTCACACACAACCTGTAGGCTCCAACACAGAACAGCACTGAATATCAGTTGCTGGAAGAAGAGCAGGAGATAACAAGGGACCTCATGTCCTTCTTGTGAGCATCCCAGAGTGATGTAGCTGACCACACCAAACCAATATCTGTGGATGGCTTAGAGTAACTCCCAGGTAGGGATGTAGAGTAAAGTAAGAATGAAGATTAATTTCATTACAAAAAGATTCGAACATCAAACTTCTAAGCCTGACATATATTTGTTTCAATTTATTGAATTGTGCCATATCAATTTAACAGCTTTGCCTTACTCAACTCTTCACTACCTTCTCAGCTCCCAATTAGCTGAATCTCTGTTTTGAACTCATCCCTGTGTCTGTCTCTAACTGTCTTTCTCTGACAGCTGAGTGGTTAAATCTCTATGGGACCCTTTCATGCTACACAATTAAAGAGCTACATTCTACTTTGACTGCTATGACAACATTCTATGTATTCCTGGCATTTATAGTTCTGCAATGTACTAGGGTTCCTTGGTTGAGAATTTTAAATACCCTTCCTCAAAATGAAAATCCCAGGATTCCATAGGATGGAACTATTAGAGCTAAACAGGAATACAGTGATATAATTGTATAGGGTGAATGGACTCTTCCATATTCTTCCCTCTTTCGCAGCATTTCAAGAACTGTGATTAGCTGGATCCACTCAGACCTTAGAGGCCAATATCTCAACCATCTTCAGAAAACCCAAAGACGGTCTTATGGTGAAGAGCATGCCCATCTGGCAAACCTCTAGTGCTGGTTTGGAACAGACTGAAATTTGCCTCCAGGGCTAAGTTTCCCCACTTCTGCTGTAGGTTAAAGATTTAAATATAATACCAAAGCTGCTCAGCACAGCTGCATAAAGACCTGACCTAAAGCAATCCACTTTATAGGTTAGGAATACTGAGACAGGAAGATAAGTGAAAAGTTCAAATATGGTTGGGATATCACCCTACCCCCTCCTCTTCCCTCTCTTCCTTTTTCAGTTTTTATCTGTTTTCAGTTTTTACTGTTGTTGCTTCCGAGGGAGAGAATGGCAGCTCCATCTTGCCTTGGCCCCGAGGCTGGTGAGAGGCCCTCTCTCCATACTAACTCATTACTGTGGGCATTTCCGCACAACACTCTTATAGTGCGATGATTCCACTTTCAATCTCCTATGGAATCCTAGAGTTTGCAGTTTTGGCAGGGGCTGGCCGGCCCCTCCCAGAACTGCAAACCCCAGGATTCCATAGGAGGTCGAAAGTGGAATCATCGCGCTATAAGAGTGCCGTGCGGAAATGTTCTGTGAGAGAGAAAAGGAGCCAATATTTGCTGGACTTTATCCCCCCCCCTCACTTCCACACATCTTTCCTTGCATATTCTGTCTTTTTAGACAGTAAACCTGAAGGCAGGGAGCTCTCAAATTAAAACTTGTAAGCCACTCTAGGAGCCTTTGGCTGAAGGGTGGGGTATAAATGCTCTAAATGAATAAATGAATTTGCATTTTATTGGCATATTACACAACAGCAAGTAAGAATTCCTTGCAGACTTACTGCAAATTATAAACAAATCTACCAATAGATTTTACACTATCCTGTGCCCACCCCAATGTCTGCCTATGAGTGTTTGTCACCCCTACAGGCAATGTTAAGATGTTTTTATTCAAGGAGGCATATGGTGTGTGTTGCAGCCAGAAGGCTGTTCTAGACAGGGAATATGGTGAACAATATTTATACACACAAACTCACACTTTATGTCCTTATGCTCATGAGAGAAGGAAAAAATGAGGCACAGAAAAATTTCACGGAATGAATCACAAGCAATGGTCATTCAAGCTGTGCAATATTTTAGATATTAGGTATCTGTTCATCCTGAGCCATTTTTAAATCATTTGGATTTTAAGTACTGGAAGGATGCTGCATCATAGGCACTGGAAATTGTGTTTTCACTCCTATTTTAACTGCTACTTAATTGTGTTCTTTGTTTATTGGATTTAACTGCTCTTTGCGATGTTGTTTTGTTTTAATTGGCATTGCAAACAGCTCCATGATAAATATTATGAAGGATGGTATATAAAGGCCTCAACAAATTAAACAAGAGAAAGCAATTTGTTTAGTGGAGAGAAGGTCATGACATTTAAAGTAAAGATAGCGTCACTAAAGGATTACGGCATACAGTTCTAAAACAAAATCTAAATAAAGACTACTTTTTAGACTATACGCATTAAGTTTTACCTAAAGCAATTCAATTCAGGAAAAATACTTAGCCCTTAAGAGCAAAGCATTATACAGCTAAACAATAACCTTTCTTATCTTTATTGCACAAACCAAAAAGAAAATACATTATGATTGCTTAAGGACACATTTTGTACAGAATCCTATCCCTTAAAAATATCTTAGTCCAGCATCACCTTACACACAGCCTTTGGTGAATTTTCTGTAAGAGATGTTTAGAAATTGGCATTTGCTTCACATTTTCCCAGGAAATTCATAAGTCTGCTCTAAGGAAAATAACAGTAATCATTTACCAATGTGATTTTTGAAACTGCTGCTTTAATGTTAAAATGTGGAATAAATCAGCTAAATGGAAACAGTGAAAGTAGAGGGTCACATAAACTGTAACTGAGGTTTCACTATATTGGTAAGGAGCTAGATTAAACCACATCCGGCTCTACAATTCTAAGCAAGCAGATTTTGCAACAAAGAGGGACCCTACATATTAAAGTGAACTCATAGTCAATCTGGAACCAATCATATATATTGAGGTAGGCATATAGCGATTTGAGTAAACCACTGAGCTTTGCAGAAGAAAAGCACACACACAAAGTTTACATTGACATCCTCCTAAATTGCTCTGTGAAAAGCCAGTATCCTGGCATGGGGACCACCAGCAAACTGGAGCATACTCCTGAGAATAGGGCCTCCTGAAAAAAAGGAAGCAGTGAGTACCTGGAACCTGACATTTACTATTCTACACTGCAGCATTTTGTTACAGGTCTCCCTTGTACTCCCATGATTGGCAAACTCATTTATCACAGCTGCACAATGTAATTAATATACTTTTTAATATATAATCCATATACTTTTCAAGAATGGCCAAAGCTCAGGTCAACATGAAGAAAGATTCAAGAGTTTTTTCCAGTCCAGGAAAGATGCATATCAAAATAACCTTCCAAACATGGATCCCATTGTTGGATCTGGTACCTAAATCTGCTGTTAAGCTGGCAACCGCAACAGAACTTCCTTCCTTCTCCCTTCTCCTCACAGCATTCTATGCTGGTCGACAACTGGTTCAGAGGGAGGGTTCCAGCCCAGTATTCCTGTGTACAAGAGGATGCTGCATAGAGTCAACTCCTGCCCCTTGCATCTTAGGCTTCCTGTGTGAGTATGAAATCCTGAATCAATTCCATTTGTATGCCTTTTAAAGAGAAGTAAGTATGGCCAACACCAGCAACAACACTATCTGTTGGAGGGATGGTGAGACTGTTTCCACAAAATGCCCACTTCTCTCCTTTTTGTTAGGTGAGCTAGCTCTGCCAAAGGAGGCACCTGCTTTGATGAGTGTTTGTAGACATCCATGTCCCAATGATAACACACAAAGATTTTTGGATTAGGGCCACTGGTTGCAGCAGTGACTCTAGGTGCATGGTCTAATTATGAAGCTGCTTAAGATACTAGGCCACTTTTTGCTACATGAAATGTGCTCGCAAATGTTCTTTCCGAGAATCCAAATCCAATGGATTCTGAAAGGCATACCATGCCAAACTCTTTTGAAAGTCTGCCAGGCAACTTGCTGTGCCTTTAAACGAGGAACAGACCTTCAAGATTTGATGCAAAAAGGCTGTCTAATTAGTGCTGCTATTTGCATTTCAAATGCAACAGCGTAAAACAGTAACAGCAGTACTGGACTTTCTCAGAACAGATGCTGTCAAGCAGACTCCTGTTTCACTGAGCTAATGGCTGTCACACATAATTAGGTCACTGATTTCAGAGGGCTATGGGGTTTACTTCCCTAAGAGGCAAACGCTTACAATCTATAATAAAAACAGGATGGTGGAGTGGACTTAAGACCCAGTACCCTGGTTAGTCTAACAGAAACACTTCAGGAATTATTGTTGTATATAGCAAAGTTACAAAGGGATTTAAGATGCACTGCATTCAGATGATGATAATCATAATTTGCAATGATGATAATGTTTGTTATAAATATCAACCTAAATTCTATTGGTAATCCCTACTAGAGCAGATCCATTAAATTAACTGTTGAATGGTGAGTTGTCATCCCCATTCAACGGGTTATACTATAGGCACACCTCAGTTAACAAAGCCTCTGATAAAGAAGTTAGCAGCATTATTACTGAGAGGATGAGGATACACAGACTTTCAGTATCAAGTTGCAGCATTGTGTCTGCAGTAAACAATACAAGGAAGCTTGACCTGGGAAAGAGCTGAATTCTAATTTAGCTAATTCCTATGACAAGCAACGTTAACACAGCAGCTGCTTCCAGAATTCCCTTACTGAGCATAGAGGAAGCCCCCACCTTTTGATGCCGTTATCAGCCGACTCATTGTTTTGACACTTCCAAATTAAGGACGAGCTCTATTAATTCAACATTTTCAACTCTTTCATTAGTTCTTGCCTATGGAGGCTCACTTGGAACTGCTTGCGTGTGCATGCTGCTTGCAAAGGTGCTGAGAATGGGAAAAAAGTTCTAAGCCTACTGGGAGATTTTGCAAGCAGGGCATGTGCCATCAGTTCCAAGTAACCCTCTGTAGGTCCTCTGTGCTCCATGCAGTGCAGTACATGGGTTTTGCTTTTCAGCCAATTTTGTTTTCTTACAGCAGTCTGGTCCCTAGCTTGTCAGATAAGTGAGGGAAGTCTGCACATGAACAGCAAAACAGAGAGAAAAGGCCATGATAAATCTTCTGTACCAGCTATACCCAGCATATTTAAAAAGAGTTACGTTTGTAAGCTTGGTCACCAAAATGAAAATCATAAGACATATAGAGACCGGTGGAAAAAAATGAACCTGGGGGTTCATCATAAAAGTTTTCAAGTGGTCTCTAGAAGGTTCAAAATATTTTTCTCTGCTTTCCTGACCTGGTTGTTTCATTTTACATGTACATATTGTTCTGAATAAAAGTCTGCTGAAACATGTTGAAGTGCTCTCCTTTTTTGAACTGTGCAACCCTATCCTTATTCTTTCCATGTTATTTCAATTTCTGGTACCAAATTTTCTGTTACAATAGTAATGCCCCAAAACACATCAACTTTGTTAACTGAGGTGTATCTGTAGTTGAGCCAGCCAGTAGGATGAAGGGCACTATTACTGTTTACTACTAGGCTGGGTAACTTGTGGTCCTGCAGAAGTTATCAGACTCCACTTCCTTTTAGGGATGGCCAAGCCAGCACCATCAATGGTCAGGAATGTTGGTGATATTACTCAAACAATATCTGGCCAGCTCAGATTTAAAAGGTGCATGACATAGCTAAGCACCACCCAAATATTTAAAAAAAAAATAGCAGACCATGTCCACAGCCATGCAATCTACATTTACCAGCTATATAATGGTTACTTTTATGCAGTACAATTGGCCCTCCACATTTGCTAGGGTTAGGGGTGAAGCTGCTGAAGCTGCTGAAGCTAAGTACTGTGAAATAAATGTATTTTGATTACAGTGTAGGTAACACGTAAAGAACTTTGAAAGCTGAACCAGACCAGCATCTCAATTGGGATCCCACTTATTTTATTTTTATGTCCCAAGGCTCAACATCCTCTAATTAGGGTAGAGAATATATTTGCAGTATATGGGACATTCCACTTGTCTCTCTCACCCCTGAAAGCAGCAGTAGCAAGATTTAATTAAATGGTCTTCTGAGAAGATGTTGAGCTTCTTAAAACATGTTAACAATGTCAGGTGAACTCTTGTCATTATTGAGAGCAATGCTGCCTCCATCCTTAAATACGTGAAAGGATGCCCGGGGGGAGACCTAGATTTTTTCTGTAAAAGTTATTTTGAACTATTTCCAGTTGAGCGTTTACCTTTTCACTTCATCCTCAGATTTTACCTCCATGCAGAATTTGTGAAAATTATACATATAGCTCATATTTTCATACCCATAGTCTTGCCTTTAAATGAGAAAAAAAATATAATTGTCTGCAACATGACCTGTAGGAAGTATCATACTGTGCAAATCTCAGAAAAATTCCTTTTTAAGACTCCACTTCCCTGTATCCCCCATGCTGGCTCAGTGATTCTGGATGCTCTAGTCCAATTAAGGAACTTTTTTCTAAGGCCAAATCTGTACTATACTGTTATAGTGCCATTATTCCACTTTCAACATCCTATGGAATCCTGGGGTTTGCAATTTAGGAAGGGGCATTTAGAATTCTCAGCCAGAGAGCTCTTTAGCCTCAGTAAACTACAAACGCCAGAATTCCACAGGATGTTGAAATTGGAATAATAATATTTTAACAGTGTAGTGTGGAAATGGCCTAAGTTTAGCCCAAGCTTCATGGGCTTGGCTCTGCTCAAAATGCCTTTCATCTTTTGCCTTTATTAAAAAGAAAAGAGCAAGTGCACGGCCAAGCATGTAAATTCTTGATTGTTCCACAACACTTCTGCAGACTATCTAAATGGATAGCTAAATGGAACACAAGTTATATGTGGTATGTGTGATTCATTTATCTTTTAAGATAAAAGAAAACTAGGAAACCCACCATAGCTCCTCTGCTTTGTCATAGATGACTAATACATTGTCAGCAAACACGATAATTTTGGGTTGGTATGGTTAGATCTCCCCCTCCTGGTTTAATATTTACATTGCATAGCAAAAAAGGGAGGGTATCTGTTTCTTCTTGCAATCCCTTACAATCATTCCTTGGATATGGCATGGAAAAAAATGGTTTCTCAGCACATCAAAGAATATCCTTCATTGGTTCACTTCATTGGCAATGGTTCACTTCATCCCATTCAAATCTATTGCATTTGGGACATATTAGATTCACAAGATGTCTCAAATTCTGTGGAAACAGGGAGAATTATAGAGTTTATGTGGGTTAAAACTTTTGGAAGCATGGTTGAGAAACTCTGTTGTTGTTGTTGCTGTGTGTTTTCAAGTCATTTCTGAATTATGGGAATCCTAAGAGGAACCTATCATGGGGTTTTCTGGGGCTGACAGTGTGCGATGCACACTCTCCACACCAACATCACACTGGCTCTCTTGGGAAACCTTCCTCCACATTTATTCTCTTAGGGTGAGTTGTTTGTGAGGGACCAAAATACCCTAAAGGCACCAGATCCTGTCTGATCTTACAAGCTAAGCAGGGTCAACCCTGGTTAAGACTTGGATGAGAGACTGTCAATGAATATCAGGTGCTGTAGGCTATTTTTCAGAGGAATGAAAAGGCAAAACCACCTCTGGGTACTCCTTGACTAAGAAAATCTTTATAAAATTCACTGGGTCACTATAACTTCACAGATGACTTGAAGATACACACACATACACAAGCTGCCTGTATCTGCATGTTAGTGGTGGGTTCAGAGCTTTTAAAAAATAAACGTATTAGCAGCTAAGCATTACTTTGTTCAATGTAACTTTGGCCTGAGGTCTGCTGGAGGAGTAATCCTCTGTGTCCTACCAGTCTGAGCTATACACTAGGTGAGTGGGTAGGAAAGCAGATTTCCACTGAGACACTCTGGTTTTAGAATGCCTTCTCTTTGGAGGCTCAGCTGGTATCAACACCAGCTTCATTCTGTTATCAAGCTAACAAGCTTTTTGTTAAATCATTTGGGGGCTAATGATTCTGCCCAAATCTGTATGAATATATGGTTTTAAATGGTTTTGGAAAGTGTATTTAGAAGTAAAACACCATTCTAAGTGGCATTTTTAGTGATTTGGATCAAATGGTTTAGTGACTGTTTTATTCCCAAATTTGAACTGGGGTATATGTAGGGCTTCTAGGAGATTCAGTTTTGACTGGGGGCTGTAAGAAAGGGTCCAGGCGCACGTACAGCTGAGAGACCACACTTTCTCCATCCCTGATATAAGTGGCATTGTTCAGTGTCCTTGCATAAGTACAGACACAGTTTATTTGTAGCATTGTAAGCAGTATAAAATCTCAATTAATTTGTCAGCCAACATGTCTTAGATGTTTTATCATGCAATTAATACCTACTTGTTTTGGAATAAATATCCTGAACTACAAATAGGAAATGTAAATTAACTGTAATATAAACCATAAATCTATGAGTCATTACTCCTACTACCATGTAGCAGTGCACATATTTAAGTTAATACAAGGCTTTTGCAGAGTGGATTCAGAGAAGAAGGACAGAAAAGACATGAGCTATGAACAGATGCAACCAGTTTCCCCTAGCTGGAAGCGACTGCAAGGGCCTTTGAGTTCAACCCCCTGCCATGCAGAAATATACAACAAAAACACTCCTGAAAGATGGACATCCAACTTTTGTTTAAAGATCCCAAGAAAAGGAACCTCCACTTCTCTCTGAGGCAGTCTATTCTGCTGCTGAAGAGCTCTTGCTGTCAGGAAGTTCCTCCTAATATTTAGGTGGAATATTTTCTCTTCTTGTTTGAATTCACTGGTTTATGTCTCTGGAGCAGCAGAAAATGAGCTTGCTCCATCCTCCACATGGCACCCATTCAAGGCTATATCATCTGGCCTACATACCCTAAAGGTACCAGATCCTATTTGATGTTGAAAGCTAAAAAGGGTTGTCCCTGGTGAGTACTTGGATGGGGGACTGCAAATGAATAGCAGCAGCTGTGGGCTAAATCTGAAAGGAAGGAACTAGCAAAATCACCTCTAGGTATTCCTTGCCCAAGAAAATGCTGTGAAGTTCATGGGGTTGCCATAAGTCGCAGGTGATTTGAAGGCACACACACACACATATCATATCATCTCTCAGTCTTCTCCAAGATAAATATACTCAACTCCCTAAGCAGTTCCTCATAGGACTTGTCTAGTCTTTTTATCATCTTGAGATGCCCTCTACTGGACATGTTTTAGGTTTTCAATATCTTTCTTAAACTGTTGCCCCCATTCCCACACACAGTATTCCAGGTGAACAGGTGTTGGTGTTGATCTAGGTTCATAAAACAGAAAGAGGGGAAGGGCTAATCACTGCCATGAACCCATACTATTGTTGGTTTTGTCCCAGGGGTTGGAAAAAGCCAGGAGCTGTACTTATTACTTCAATTCATGAAGAGAGAAAGAGCTGGAGAGAAGAAGAGTGGTAACTGCTAAGGATAAGAATTAAGCCCACCCTGAATTAAGTAGTAAGATTTCATTTCTTGGATTCAGAAGCAGATAAAACGGTTATTTCTTATAATGGAATTTCTACTATGTATTCACATCTATTTTGCATTTTACTTAGCACTTTATGATTGAGTTCAAGGTTGCAGTAATGTTGAGAGTATATGTACAACAGTTCTACAGTAAAGTCCTGTACTGGCACCTCATAGGAAGTATGGAACTTTGGAACAATGGATAAGCGTTCAGTTTGGCACTGAGTCTGTTGTGTTCTTGTTGTTGATGTTTTAGAACTGTTTAAATCACTGTGATTGTGTTTGCAACATTCATTTCTAATTGATTCTGTAGAACCCAAGAAAGAAGTGCATTACCTCAACTAAGATTAGGAAGAGTGTCCACCCACACTTTTCTTAAAAAGTCAAGAGACCTCAGCTCTCAGTGAATAGCTTAAATAAAGGTTGTAAAACAGTAAATATTTCAGTCTTCTATGAATAGAGCTGGTTCACGAGAAGATGCTGATGAATGAAACGGAGGCAAAGAAAATGCCAAAAGGAAATGAAAGAAAAATCTGTAAGAGTTGTCCAAGCAAACACATAGCAGACATTAGCCTTCTTTATCTCAGAACACCACTGTTCTGTGCTGTTGTCACAGATGAAAGAATAAGATCAGGAAAGAGTAAACAGAACAACTCATCATGGTCTTTGTGAACACAAATGAAGAATAAAGGCAGGTAAAAAACCAGGGGAAATGGAACTCATTATGTTAAACTAAAGAACACTTCTCTTTCTCTGTTCATATATAACTTCCTTATTAAAGAACTGTGTGCATAAAGTAGATCACAGTTGTTTCTCAGTTTAAAGATGAATTGTGTAACATGAAAACAGAGCTATTTAGAGAACTTGCAGATGTCATCCCAAGGACTGATGCATTCTTTCTGAGCCACCTATCACTTTATTACTGTATATTCATCTGCTTTCCCATTATAGAGCTGTTCTAGATACAAAGCTGTTGATCTGAAGTAGCTCCCTATACAGTTGTTAGCAATGAACAATGAAACTGACATAAGCCTTCCTCCAGCACTGAAAAACTGTAAGCATGGAGAGCAACTGGGATGTATGGAACAGCCCTGTCCCCCCATCCTGCCCCCAGTCCAACTTTACTTGTTGATTTGAATTTGGTTTGATTTTAAAAGGAACTATTGCTATTTTCACTTGGATGCAGTTCCTCAATGGGATCAGAAGCAGATTTTTGGACTGTAGTTCCAGCATAGTCAGAATTAGCTATGTGATTCTAGAAGCTATAGTCCAAAAAGGTAACTTTCCTAAGTCCTAGTCCTCCACATAATTGAAAACCCTCACAAGGTAGATTCTATAGAAAAGTATAACTATGCTCAATCATAGTATAATGGCTATAATCTTGTTGCAAAACCCCTGTTCACATTGACAGTCACATATTGAAATGGCTACCGTATGTGCTATTTTAACATGGCAGCTTGATGCGTGCCTAAGTAACTGTCCTGTTACGGGCCCTATGAAGAAGGAGAAGAAGACTCAAGCCAGGTGGGCCCCTCCCGAAACTGCAAACCCCAGGATTCCATAGGATGTTGAAAGTGGAATCATAGTGCTATAACAGTCTAGTGCGGAAATGGCCTCAGAATGTAATGATCTCCCATTGTGAGCACCTGAATAGGAAGCTCTTCCCACATCACTAAAGACCACTACAGGACTTGGCCTTGGAACTTAGAAACTTGGGAAGACCTCCTTCTGTTACAAGGGCAGCAGGAGAGGGCTTGTCTAGGCCTCATGCCTTCAGATAGAGTACACATCCTCTAAGGAGAAAAAGCTGAAGAATAATTTACAATACATTCTGTTGATGAATGAGGTAAGGTTGCAACTGGTTTTCCAGCCTTGTTACTGACACATAACCAGCTTGATTTCTTTGTGTCTGTGTGTCTCTGTGTGTGGGGGTTCATGTTCTGAGCCTTAATGAGCTGTCCACGACTCTGACTATTTTTACCCCTCTTTGCTTATAAATATGTTGTTTGTATATTTTTTTATCCTGCCTTATATATAAATATCTCAGAGCAATGCACAATCAGATCAATTTAAAGCAACTCGTTAAAACAGTAAGAGATAATTCAAACAATCTAAAGACATGTTAAACAGTATGACAAGTTAAAGCAGTTGTTTTAGCATTTTTATAAATAACCTTGGGTCCCACACAAGGAGAAAGGTGGGATATCAATAAAGTAAATGGATCAATAATAAATAAAACCACGTGTATATATGAACTGGATATTTCAAGGGGTTTAATTAAAAGCCCTGTTTTTACTTGATACCAGAATTAACCCAGCATTGTCCCCAATTGGGCCTGCAAGGGGAGGACATTCTACAAATGGGGTGTCCCAGCAGAGAAGGACCTCACACATGTCTCTCCACAGTATGGTGGTTCCAATGGTGGGACATAGAAAAGACCCCTTCTGGAAGACCTGATTTTAAGGATTGTTACTAAGTTTTTATTACTAACAGAAAACAGCAAAAGACTTGGAATAATTACTGAGGAAAATAAAGGAAGAAAGTGAAAAAGTAGGGTTATGGCTGAATATTAAGAAGACAAATATAATAACTACAGCTGGTTTGCATAACTTTGAAGTGTGTAACAAAGACAATGAAATAGAGATTTCCTATTATCTTGGCTCAGTCATTAAACAAAATGGAGTCTATAATCAAGAAATCAGAAGAAGACAAAGACTGGGAAAGGCAGCCATGAAGGTACTAGATAAGATCCTCAAGTGTACAGATTTATCATTAAATACTGAAGTCAGAAGCATCTAGACCATAGTATTTCTGGTTTCTATGTCTGATTGTAAAAACTGGATAGTGAAGAAAACTCACAGAAAGAAAAGTGATTTATTTGAAACATGCTTCAGGAGAGGATTTCTAGGGCTACCATGAACTGCTAAAAAGACAAATGACTGGGTTGTAGAAGAAATCAAGCCTGAATTTTTACTAGAAGTGAAGATACCTAAACAGAGGCTGTCATACTTTGGACATCATGAGACAACAGGACTCATTGCAAAGGACAATAATGTCTGGTAAAGTGGAAGGCAGTAACAAAAGAAACAAGACAAAAGAAAAAAGGCAATTGATTCAATCAACAAGCCATGGCCCTGAGCAGGGCAGTTGATGACTGGGGACCATGAAGGTCTCACATTCATAGGGTCAGCATAAGGTAAAGTTGACTTGATAGCATATGACAACAAGCAAATTAATTTCTTATTAGACTGTTCATCCACAGAAGTTGCCATGCAGCAAAAAGATAGAGTGGGCCCTCAGTATTCCACTGGGATTTCATTTCAGGACCCTCTCCCTGGTGGATACCAAAATCCATGGATGCTCAAGTCCCATTATATACAATGGAAAAGTAAGATGATGTCCCTTATGGTGAACACCTCAAAACAAGTGCTGGAGGGAGACTGAGGATCTGTGAAATGATGGGAGGCTATCACAGGGTATGCCTACACTTCAGTTAAGTGGAAGAATCAAGGCTTGCTTTTTTTGATCTTTTTGTTTCCCCAAATAATTTTGAGACGTGGTTGGTTATGTGCGTGGATACAGAGCCCATGGATACTGAGGGCTGACTGTATTTTTTGTTGCTTAACCAAAGGAAGGAGCAGCCTACAGCCTATTAGAAAGGTGAATTACTGTTCCTGGGGATATTAGGAGAGCAAATCAATTTTTTTTTTTGGCCCCAGAATAACCAGTCTGAGGAGAATGGTACAGGTCACAAAAACAGCAGTTGGTGAGCACATATGGGCTTTGCCCATCTCCAACTTAAAAAGATGGTGGGCTGCCCCATCATGGAAGGTCTGCAAGCAAAACCTGGATGGCCATTGCTTGGGGATGTTCTAACTCCAGGTGGCTTGATAAGTTGAGCAAAATCTGTGGTTCAATCAAAATTAGAGCAATACACATGCATCACACAACAACAACAACAATATCAGGAGAGTAGATTTTAAAAATCTGTTTAAGAACAAATATTTGGGAGAAAGATGGGATATGAATTCGATCAATAAACAAACATTTTAAACAATAACACAGTACATGAATTATAGAATTTTCAAAAAAGTTGTTAATACTTCCAGTCTTTATTGTTGCTGTTGCCATCAATTTGACTTCAACCTATATGGACCCTATGAGAGCTATTCAGGAGCCCTGTCTGCTGCCTTAAATTCTACTGTAGCCTCTATGTATCAAGGGATATCTCAGTATTGAACCTGTTTTTCCAAGAAAGCATCCCCTTTCCCCAGTATGCAAGCAGCAATCTAAAAAAATAAATGAAGGCAAGGTTTGTAGCAGAAGTTTCAGATGGCTGCTTCTTGTCCTCCTATCTGTGCACACTTGCCAGGACAGCATACCATCTGTCTCACCTTAATCATGAATCTGTCATTAAAAATTCTGATTTCACTGCCTCTGCCATCTGTCCATGTCCATGGCATGTTCAATCTAGTGGTGTGAAAGTTATAACTCTAAAATGATTTGGAGAGGGGGCAAACACAATTTCAATAATAGGTCTTTTCAGTGCCGAAGACATTTGTTTATTTGTTTCCTTGCATACCCTTTTATTAGATATCATCCTTTTGGTGAAATGGAATTGAAATTATGAGGGGACTAACCCAAAGGATAGGTGATGGAAATATAATTTAAATTAGGATGGTCAAGTTTATAAAAGGTAATTCAGTCCATAACTTGCTTTAAAAAATCCTCACTCAACCTAGTTATTGCCATATATACAGTAGTCCCTCCATATTGCAAAGGTTGGGGCACAGAACCCTTGTGAAAGTGGAAAGATTGTGAATAACTCCCACCTCTTGCGATTCCTCTCCAGAGCTCCCCTGTAAGTTTTCAGGTCTGTGACTAAGTCCTTACAGGATTCTGCCTTCAAGGATCCTGGCCTTGACCCTGTTCTTTGCAGAATCCTGCCCAGTACCTCAGACCCAGCTGGCTACTCAGATGCAGAACAGCTGGAGCAGCCAGGAGCCAGCTATATAAGGGCTGGGTGTACTCTGCAACCTCTGCCACAGTAACATGGTTCTGGTGTTGCCTGTAGCTTTCTTAACAACTCCCTCCTGGACTTGGACCTCTGCCTTTTTGTGTACCTGCCTCTGGCCCTGTGGATTCTTGTTACCCAGTAGGCTTCTACTGCCTTGAACCCTTGCTGTGCCTGGGCCTTCTGCCTGTCTCTTGGATCTGCTTCCTGCCTCTGGCCCTGTGTATGCCTGTTACCTGGAAGGCTCCTGTTGCCTTGGACTCTCATGTGTTCTGACCTCCTGCCTGTCTCCTGGACCTGCTTCTTGTCTCTGGTGCCCTGGACTCTTGCTACCCTGGAGGATGGTTGCCTTGGACCCTTGTTGTGCCTTGACTCTCAGCTTCCTGGCCTAGTGCCTGTCCCTTGGCCCAGCCTTGGTGCCTGTACCAGATGACCCTTGCCACCCATGCCTCAGACCCTGACATCCCCCTTCCCATTCCTTTGCTTCTGGATCCAGTGTTGTGGGGGAGGAGAGAAAAAGAGACAGGAAAGGGCTTACTCATACATTACCCTCAAATGCAACAGAATAATCAAATGCATGAAGGTCAAATCTGCAAATGTAGAGGGAGGACTGTATTACAATTTTGAGGGTACTTTATTAGTTACTTGCTTAATTTTTCCTTATTTTTCCCTTCCCTTTTGGGGAAAGTGAATCCTTTGTGAAGAAATATTTTAAAAAATGACCCTGCAATGTGAAGAAATCCCCTGCAATGCCCTGAAAAAACATTTTTAGATCCCCTGCAAGTAATGTCAATTGCAAGAGGCAAATATTACTAGAGACATGAAAAAAAAGTAGCAAAGTCATGGTATATTTACACATAGCACATCATTATACCCTTACTCCTCTCCAGCAATGCTTTACAAGTAATATTGTTACTTGTAACATATTAATCCTAAACTCTGATGGAGGCTAACTAAAATGATAGGTAGAAAAGAAGCAAAAGCTGAATTTATAACAAGGAGATGTGATGTGGAGCTCTCTGTAGTAAAGTATTTGCATGAAATGCTGCCTATATAGCTCAAGATGATATGAATCACAGTATCAAAATTTTTTGGAAATCAGCAACTGGGTTGCCACAATTAAAATGCTGAAGCCTTGCCTGGAGCCATATGAAGATGAGCTAAATCATACTTCACTGCATAAACAATGGTTGTATCAACAGACTGGCTTCAGAAAGGAGGTGGACTGTGACATGCATCTTGTATCTAATTTTTTAAAAAAAAAATGCTGTAAAGACAGCTCTTCATAGCTATAAAAAGTGCTTGAACAACAAACTCAGGCAGAATTGGGTTGACAGATGGTGAAGCATCCACAAGACAAGTCTATCACATCCACATCCCAAGAAATAACCTAATTTATAGTGTTGCCAAGAAGGGTGCTGATTCTCATAACAGACTTTGTTGTTGCTGTGTGCCTTCAAGTTATTTCTGACTTATGGCAACCGTAAGGCAAACCTATCACGGGGTTTTCTGGGGCTGGGAGTGTGTGATGTGCCCAAGGTCACCCAGTCGGTTTCCACAGCTGAGTGGGGAACTCAGTCCTGGTCTCCAGGGTCACAGTCCAATGCTAGAACCACTATAGCACACTGACTCTCTATAGCTTGGAAATATTCAATGTATAGTTATCAATTTAAAATTTCTGTGGCTTTTTGGGAGGGGGGACAGTGAGGGTGAGAAGTAGACTACAAAATTCCATTCATTAAACATCTCTGACTAAAATCCTTTGCAAAACTCAGGTAATCTTATATACATTTTGGAGGCATGAAAAAGAAAAAAAAGACATTTCCTGGCTCATTCAAAGAAGTAATTCAACCTCAAGAGCATTACTAGCAGGACTTCAACTAATTTTTGGAGGGTGGTCAGTATAAATATGCTCATTGAACTGTACTATATGCATTTGCTTTGGCATTCATCTTTTTTGCATAACATGTAGTTTACAATTTTCAAACAAACTTGGACTTTAGACATTCATTTTGCATGTGGTATATTGATTATACTTGCAAACAGGTCAGAGGGTTTATAGCACTGTATCTAATATATCTGCATTCCCAGATTCAAGGCATTTTGAGCACTGAGAAACTGCAGGCCAGGAAATCTCAGTTATGACCAGAAATGTCCATTTCTGATTTTTCAAACATAAAGGATTTTGCCTGTGGCTGCTAAGAAGGCTGTTTCTATCAACTCATGATTTATTCATGCTGGTAGCTCATACAAGTATGTGAGCAAATTTTTCTAAGGATTCCATCCCCATCTCCAGGAGTTAGTATTAGTGGTTTTGGGGCCTACAGCTACAAAATCCACCCTCAAATGGGAAACGGTGATAAGACTGCTAACAGCAAATATATAATGGATCATCACAAATGTAACACAAATTTCCAAAGTTGAGGCATTAAGAAACAAAATCTATTTAAACTCTGCTTATGTGGGTATGTGCCTGTGCATATATCTGAACAGAGAGATGCTGACTATGTACTTGGGGAAAAGAAATTTATTCAGGCTTGGAAGGCATACAAAGTCTGTGCCTATGAAATAGAGGTTAAACAGGATTTAGGAAACACATTAACCTTTTACTAAGGGGCCAATTTCAGCCATGTGAGCACTCATCTTCTCAGAAACATATGCTGCATTCAAATTTCATGCACCATAAATAACTTCCAGCAAAACTCTAAAAACAAGTTAGCCCTTTTCACTTACTTTGCATGCACTTTTGCATTTATGTACACTGCCAATGCAATTATTGTTTACATTCCTGTATCCTGCCAGTGACATTATTGTTTATTCCTGAGTGTATATAAAAGACATAGGCTGGATGAATGGAATCTGCTTTCCTGGCTAGGTAGTATATTGTCCGAAAGCAATTCAATTTTGAACAATACTAATCCCCAAGAGCTGGTTGGGATAATGTATGGTACCAACAATAGCCCCTTTTTGTGCTATTTATTGCACATATGCAGCAAGACAAGGTATTATCAGATTTGACAGTTGAGGATTTTGATAGATCTGCCTAGAGTTGAAGAAGAACATTCCACAGTCCTTGAAAGGATTTCATGCCATGAAACACTGCATACAGAAGCTGAGCGAGTACTAACGCGTTTGGTCATTTGTGAATTTACTAACTGGCAAACCACCTCCAAGTATTCCTTGTCTAAGAAAACCCTATTGAATCCATGGGGTCACTATAAGTCAGCAGGCAATTTGAAGGTGCGCACACACACTGTTCTAACTTTCCACATCACTGGATTTCATTCTAAGAATTTAAATGGGATTTTTAAAATGGCACTTTCAATTGTCAACCTGCTAAAGATCAGATACAAGAGTAGTTACACGTTTGGCTGGACAGCTTCTATGCTGGGAATTTGAGAGGGTAAAATAGTATTTAAAAAGAATTAACAAAAAATTAATTACTAAGAATCAAACACCAAGGAGTATGGAAGCCACACCTTAACATTTTCAAAGAGGAAGCCATGTTGGTCTGTTGCAACAGAACAGCAGAACTGTGAGGCCCCTTTAAGACTTAGAAATGTACATAATGTGAGAAGTTGTGGGTAACAGGCCATAAATATACATTCCTCAATTATACTTCATTGGTCTTAGAAAGTGGACTTTGAACAACAAATTCTCATGTTATTGTAAATTACGTATGGCTGGGAACGGGATTTTGATGTGCAGAAATCATTGATGACAACGATTATATTGTTAACAACCATGGTCATCAACAAAATGGCTGGAGGTAAAACAAACAATCAATGCCTATCATAATAATACAAATACAACCATCAGACTGGTGACTGGTGCATGATAGCAAGATCGTATTACTTCAATAATGAAAGATCTACACTGATTGCCTCCCCACTCCCGGTCTTATGCTGTAAGTTTTAACTTTCAAATCCTTAAATGTCTCAAGGCCTGGCTATCTGAAGAACTTTTGCCATTAAGTTGCTCAATTATTAAAAGCTTCAGGAGGAAACTATTTTGGGATGCCACTGCCTGCAGATCCCTTTGTCAGGTACACATAAAAGTTTGTTTTTTTTTTTAATTTTTAGTTTTCTGGATCACTTCTTCTTTTTCCAAATAGCACAACACTGAAGTGAGCTTCAGAGCTTCAGCTTATCTCCACTCTCTTGGTTTTTTGAGAAGGTGTTTATCACTACCCTACGTCTTAACACATCCAAGCTCGTCTGATTTTAGAAACTAGCAGGATCAGGCCTGCCTACTACTCAGATGGGTAGATCACCAAGAAACAGGAGAGATCTTTAAAAGTAGGGCTAGTAAAGATTTCTGGCAGCACCCTTCAAGACCCATTACCAGAATTAAAAATGCTGGCCTACACAGACCAGTGACTCAGGCCCTTTCCACATGGGCCTATTAAAACGGTGCAGAGCGACCTCCAACGGAGGTCTTCTGCACCGTGGAGTGGACTGGGGCCGACTACTTTTCGTAGTTCCGCACCTCAGTCTGCTCTGGAGCGACTGGAACTGGTCGCGTAGCGTGCTTTTTAAAAACTGACCCTGTGTTGCTCTGTTGCCGCGCTCCAGTGCAGATTTGCAGGCACGCACTAGTGCGTGCCTGCAGATCTGCCAGGGGCAGGCTTTAGGTTGGCGAGCTTCTCTGGTTGATGGAGAGCCTCACCAACCGGAAGCTACCATTTTGGACTCCGGAGCAGTGCAGAGCAACGAGCTCGTACTGCTCCTCATCCCGACGGACCCAAATGGCCCACCAAAAAGCCGGTGAGTAGCGGCAGGGAGCATTTCCCTCGCCGCGTGCGGAAAGGGCCTCTGTATAAGGGACATTCCTGTGTTAAACTGGAATAGAAAGAATAGTAGAAAAATGGGTTTCTAAAGTGTCAGGAAATCTTGATGAGAAACTCCCACATGGATGAGAATCTCTGCAGACTTGTTCTGTGAAAAAAGTATACACCTTTCTTGCCAAGTTTATTATATAGTAAACATCATCCTTTGCAATGAAGATAACACATTTCTGTGTTTGCAGTAAACACATTTTTCCTATATAAAACAGCATTTTCTGCAAAGTGATACTCCGCACAGAAAACATCATCTTCTGATCAGATAATAAGATTCTAAAGAGAAATGTGCAGAAAATATGATTTTCCCTGCAGAAAACTTGAGGGTTTTTTGCCCAAAAATGTTGTTTTCTGTGGAGAATGTTCTATTTTCATTTTTTTAAAAAAGTTTGTGTTTTATTTTGGTACATATTAAGTGAACTATAAATAGTAATTGAAAACAGTGAATCTTCCAATGTTACAGCAATGTTACAGCAATCTTCCAATGTTACAGCAAGAAGCAAGACTGTAGAATTATTTTTGTCTTGTCTGTGAGATAGTCAAGACAAACAGTAACATCCCTAAGGAGAGGCAGCATGGTGTAATGGTTTGAGCAATAGGCTATGCCTCTGGAAGCCAGACTTTAAACCCTGCTCAACCATTGAAACCCACTGGGTGACTCTGGGGAAGTCACACTCTTTCTGCCTCAGAGGAAAGCAAAAGCAAAGCTACTCTGCACAAATCTTGCCAATAAAACCTGTGATAGGTTCACCTTAGGGATGCCATAAGTTGGAAATGACTTGAAGCCACACAGTAACGACATACCTATGATACATCTTTAACACCTGGCCTTTCAAATTGTTTTGCACATTGTTCTTATCTTTCACCTTTTTTTATTATTTCTGTATTACTCTGATATTATTGTTTTATTCTGATTTGTTGTTGCACAATTTTGATGAATTTTGTGGAAAAATGGCATGAAATTACAGATTGATTAACTAACGAATAGAAATGTTTGTTTGGAATGAGGAGTTGTTGGATCACCCCTCAAAATTATCATTCTTACTTTATTTATATAGAATATGTACATACATCTGTTCCATTGACTACTTAGAAGTAGCCAAAAAGTTTTGCAACTAAGACGCACTGTGTTTCCACTGATACCATCAGTGCATGTATGGTTTTCAGACAAAGGATGTGCGTGAATGCATTAAAAAGGTATAACAGATCAACCACAAGCAGCCAGCTCTGGACATACTCTCATACTCAAACCAAGCAAGACTGTTGAATGGATCCTGTTTTACTCATAGAGTAGTACCACCAAATTAAATGAGAAAGAAAGCAGTCATGGTTAACCTAACTTCAATTGTTTTCAAAAGTCTACTCTAAGGACATTTCCGCACTACACTGTTACAGTTGTATTATTCCACTTTCAAAATCCTGTGGAATTCTGGGTTTTGTAGTTTACTGATGCAAAAGAGCTCTCTGGATGAGAATTCTAAATGCCCCTCCATAAACTGCAAAGCCCAGGATTCCACAGGATGTTGAAAGTGGAATAATAGCACTAGAACAGTGTAGTGCGGAAATGGCCTTAGTATTTAATGGTTTATACTCATTCTTGACCTGTCCCAACACAGGTAAACCAAGCAACCAACCAAGAAAACACTCAAGGATCTTCTTCATAAACTCTAGGCACCCTTTTTTAGTAGCCAGGCTGAAGCCTGAGAGAGAAACAGCATGGAACCACCTTTTCCTTTAACCAAGCCAGACATGGAAAACTAATGACACCTCCAATGCAGCCTGTTGCCAGGAACTAAGATCTTGTTCTATAAATGCATTCTCATTATAAAGTTTCAAGTCAATGTCATAAATCAGTTTTATGTGGCTCTTGGGGTTAAAGTAATCATCTTCTGAGCATAAACTAAGAGCAGCTACCAGCTCTGCACACCTAATCTGATGAATGCTAACCATGCACACACATGCTTGCAATATATCTCAGTTTTAATTATGAGTGAAGCAAGGGTTTCAGGTCAAGGGAGCCTGACTCTTCATACAACTGAGACCTGAAAGCTGGGGAAATGTGCACTTCAAGTCCATTATTCCCAGGCTTTAGTGGCATCACTAATCAGTACACATAATGAGATGGGTAAAAGGAAAGGAGCTTAAATCTACTATGGCAGGTGTAAGCAACTTGATACCTTTTTGATAATTTTTGGACTACTACTCTAGCCTACTTCCCTGAAGACATCCAATATCTTCTGATTTTGGGAGCCACCAAGGGTCAAGAAAGGCTGATTAATATTTACATAGAGGTGTTACAGGCCAGATATATTCTATTTTTGGCCTGGGTATATACCTTCAAAAGTACAGAATTTAGCCTAATATCACCTACAAAGTGTAAGATATAGCATAAGATTTAATTCAAGCTGTTAGCTGTGTGGCAGTGTGTGTAAGTGGAAAACCAGCTCCAGTTTTAATGTCAGTCTGGGAAAAATGCCAGATACTCTGTAATGCAAGTAAGATAAGGAGAACACCTGTATTTAAGAGGCGAAGGCACCAGAAGATTTGTAGTAAAGGTAAACCTTCACAGGTATACTAGTTGTATGCTGGCAAGAAGGACTGTAATAACTCCTACCATCAGGATCATTATTTTAATTAGACAGAGATAAGCCAGAGGGAGTGAGTCCTTTGCTTTAATTGGTCAATTAATTAACTGAGTGGGGCTGCAGGAGAAAATGAAAGAGCTAAGATAGAGCCCCAAGATTAAACTGCCTTTGGCCAAGTCTGCACAATATGAAGATAAAACAACCAAGTCACCTTCAAGAAATGCTGTTCTTGATAAATTAATAGTCCGATAATTTGCTTAACATGCTGCCTTCTAAATTGCTGATTTATGCTGGTACTGATAACATGGACATCTAGACTAACTTATGATTAGATATATATTTATGTGTTAGTAATGCTGTTAAGATTTAAGATAACAATGGTCTAGGAGATTAGCCCTTGAATGCTGCTGTATTCACAGTAAATGGTCAGAGATATGTAATTCCTCAACAGATAATAAATACCTGAATGGATGTTGTTAACATGATTATGGATATGATACAAGGGACAGAACTCTGTACAAGAAAGGGAAATATCTATATAATGCCTTAACAGACAATATGGGAAACTATGGAAAATGTGGACAACCTGATGATTATGATTGACAGTACGGTCATTTTCCATACAAATATTCTGAAATTCCAATACTTACAGATGTTTAAGTGAAGCGTTATTGGTGACTTTGACTATCTAGGTTAACCACCATCACAAACTGGGTTCTCAGGTGACACGGAGTTGATAAAGGTGGCCCTGGACATAATCCAGAATTAGCTGAAATGTGGCAAGAACCCTCAATTGCTCAGTGTAAGAGATATGGGTGGGGAGCCATGCCTGTTTCAGGGGACCACAAAAAACAAAACATGGATTTCCAGGTAAGTGTAGGGAAGAATCCTGCCTGAAACCCTAGAGAAGTTGTTACCAGTCAGGGTTGACAACACTGCAAGGGATGAGGTAATGGACTGACTTGATCTGAGCTATATTCCTGATTCCCAGGATCTCTGGTCAGGGGCCATAATAACTGGAGCAGATAGGAGCTGCAGTTCAAAACATCTAGAGAGAACCAGGTTGTCTAACCCTTGCTATGGCAACTCTCTCTCTAATCATAAGGTTTTGGACCAATGAAAAATATTTTTAATGACTTTCAGGGGTGCCATGGATTGCTCTCTTTGTTTCTAGAAGCAATATGCTACTGAAAACACAACAAAAATGGGAAAATTTATTCCAGGGGCTATATTGATTTGTATGGAAACAAAGGCAGAAGAAGCCATAAAGGTGAATTGTTTCATTCCGGTCTGAGTATTCATAAGCAGTGGCTTTTATGGTTGTTTTACTACTCTAGACCTCTTTCCCTTTTGCCACTACTTAAGGCATAGCTGTCAGCAAGGTAACTGTTTGCACTTCCTAATTCAGTCACAGCATTCTCCCGCTACATAAATGTCCCATCAGACATCTTGTACTAAAACCAAACAAAACATAAAAGCCCACCCTGAAGTCAAAGTGTGCTTTGGTCCTGACCTGATCCCTGCATATCAGAGGCTACGTCTCCATAGGAGTCAGGAACTGTTATCTACTGTATGCTGACAGTTCATTTATGAATTTGCTTTAGCTCCACAGCAAAGTTATCTATTCCTGCTGCCTCACCAAATGCTCTTCCCCCATTAACAATAATCCTTGAATAATCCTTTCTATATGCTCATGCTGATATCCATTTTGATTCCAATGTTCTTTCTCCAATATATATAGCATGTGGCCAATTTTCTCTTCAAATTTTTTCAATTGCTTGTCAATCAGCTTTCCAACTTCACACTCTTGGTCTCCCGCTCTCCCTAACTGCACATTTTGTCTCTAGCTGCATGCCAAAAACAAAATCCAGATTGATCAGCTTTGTAGTTAAATAACAAGCATTTACCAGGCTGTCTGCACACATTTACCTACTGTATGTGTCAGGATATATGAGCAGGAGGGTTGGAGTGTAAATCAGCCAAAAAAATTGTTACTTATTACTGGCATGTGACCAGGCATAAGCATCCAGAAAGCCACTGAATCTCATATTTAGACTCCTTAGAGTCTGTAAGAAGTGACAAATGGGTGTTTACTCATGTTCTGGGTTCCCTATGAGTTTTAATTTGAAACAAGTTTTTAAAAGAATTTATTATTGTCTTCAATCTGGTTGAATGAAACCAGTGGTTAAAAAAAATAAAATGAACAGCAGAGCTGAGAAAAGATTTGCTTTATTATAAAATTAGACCAGACCTTAGATAACAGTGCCCTCTGGTCTGACTGAAGGAAGAATTGGATCATTCTGCTGCTGTGGGACAACCCCCCATCTACTTGGAACATATCCTACCAGTGCCTTAGAGATCATTCAGTCTAGCCCTTGCTCAATGCAGCTACTGCATCCCCAACAGAGGGCTGTCCATCCCCTTCATAAATACTTCCAGAGAATTTACTACCTCCTGAGACAAGCTGTTCCACAGCCTAATAATTCTTACTATTAAGAAGTTTCTCCTGATGTTAAAATAAAATCTGTCCCCTGCAATTTCCAACCACCGATTCCAGCCCTGTCCTTGGGAGCAAAGATCATTTCTTCTCCATCTTCTGCATGGAATGCTTTCAGATATTTGAAAACCATGATTTCATCAACACTCCCCCCTAAATTCTTCTCTTTTGTAGACTAATAAAGCCCAGCTCTTTCACTATTCCTCACACGCTTTGTTACCAGTTCCCTTCTTCATCTGATTACTCTTTTCTAGACATGCTCTAGTTTGTCAACATCAGGCACAAAACTAAGACACTTTGCTACAAATTGTGTCCATAGCTTCCAAAGACAAGGTACACATTGGCCACTAAAATTATTGTGGCACCCAAACCAGAAAAGGTCACTTGCTCCTTTTCTCTTGCCTAGCAGTACTGATAAATTCATAATAAACTAAATAACTAGTTTTAGAGATATTCAACTGTAGGAGAGATTCTATGGCATGATATTGGCTTGGATCCTAATATATATTGATGCTTCCTTGTGGCATATTGATATGGGCACGTTCAGTGGTTACCGTATTCTGGCTGGATATATTGCAATATATTATAGAATCATAGAATCATAGAATCATAGAAATTCAGAGTTGGAAGAGACCACACAGGCCATCCAGTCCAACCCCCTGCCATGCAGGAACACCCTCAAATCAATCCCGACAGATGGCCATCAAGCCTCTGCTTAAAAACCTCCAAGGAAGGAGACTCATCCTGCTTGTTTCCCATACTCCTTGCATTAGTGTAGAGACACTTAAGTCCCTGGGCCCTTCCTGCAAGTCCTGTACTATTGATTCTACTCCTCCCGCCATTGGCCACTTGTACTACTCGTCCAGCATCATTTGGGCCTTTTACCCCTGTGTTCTCTGAGTCCTTGCCCTGAATAATATTGTCCCCCTCCCCAGTGGAACTTAGTTTAAAGACCTCTTAATCTTCCTTGCAAGACTGTTAGCAAAAACATTCCTGCCAAGTTTTGTGAGGTGCAGCCCATCCCTTGCCAGAAGCCCATGTTCATGGAAATTCAGGCCATGTTCCAAAAACCCAAACCGTTGTTGGCGGCACCATGTGCGGAGCCAGTTGTTGACCTCTACTATTGCCCTTTCCCTACGTGCGCTGTATCCTTGAACAGGGAGGAGAGACGAAATGACCACCTGCACACCAAGGTCCTTAAGCTTTGTCCCCATACGTTCGTAGTCCTTTGCAATGTGGTTTAAGCTGCTCCTCGCAGTGTCATTGGTTCCGACATGAACCAAAATGAGGGGCTTATAGTCAGTGGGTTTGACTAGCCTGGTTAGCCTCTCCGTTACGTGGTTGATCCTGGCCCCAGGAAGACAACAGACCTCTCGATTGAGCTTGTCCGTTTTGCAGATTGCTGTTTCAGTTGATTTTATATTAGAAAAATCTTCGGCATTTCTAGATAAGTATTACTTTTAATTATATCCCTGAGATGTGACATCCCACTGAGGATCAATGTAGTTGCATCTTTCTTGCTTTTACTGCTACAAAAAGAGTTGTACTTCAAAACTGGAAAGATTCACAATCTACCATTGAATAGTCAGAAGCTCTTATTATTTTTGCTATCCACGAATATGTATTTTATCGAAGGAAAATAAAACGTATTTCTGGAAATATAATTAGCTTATAGTAATGTATATGTCTAGCTCATCTTCATATCCTATCTACTTCCTTTTCTCTCATTATTGTTGTGTGCATTTAAATAATTTCCAACTAACGGTGACCCTAAGGTGAACCTAGGAGTAGGTTTTCTGGGAACCAAGAGTGTGTGATACACCCAATGTCACTCAGTGGGTTTCCATGGCCCAGCAGGTAATCAAACTCTGGTCTCCAGGTTCATAGTCCAATGCATATTGGCTTTCCTCTTTCTCTTACCCTCTCTTTTTCCTTTTTCTCTTTTTTCTGTCTTCTATTTCTTCTGTTTGTGATCATACTCAAATAACATTTTTTTTTAAAAAAAAGTTAACATAAGTTAACTTAAAATCAAGGAAGACCTCAACTTCTCCCTCTGCAGCTGCTTGCAACCCACTAGAATGTTTCTTTGTGGGAGGGTAACTCTCCTGAACAGTATTGGATAGGAGAGGGATGTATTACAGGGGCAAAATAAGGACATTGTCCCCCAAACAAGAATTCAGCCCCTCAAATAAAATTTCCTGCAGTCTCCAAACTTCTAGCATTGCAGTAACTTAAAGCCTAAGCAGAGCATTTAGAAATACAGTTTAGGCATCCAAAGAAAAGGGGCAGAGAAGGTTACCAAGGGAATGTGAACACAGTAGAGTTCTCAGTGTGAATGATTTTCAGTGTCTCACTCTCTGCAATGCTAGACATTTGAGGGAAAATTTCCTTAGGGGGAGCATTCTTATTGGTCCTCACCCACAACAGGTATACTTGTGGGAAAGGAAACTCTCCTTTCGTGAATTACCTTAAATTAACATATCTGCTCATCCGTGTGCAATTCTAGACAACTGCCCTCTCCCCACATTTTTCAGGATTGAGAGTTTTTCAAGAGTCTGATGTTGCTGCAGTGGCGAGTGAGAATTGTGGGAAACATTCCCTCCATGAACATATTTACGTTAATTTCTGTTGGGATTCAAGCCAACATCTTCTCATAAAAGAAGGCTAAAACTTGCTATTCTTGAGGTTTACTGCCTCATTTCAAAGAATATGTGTAGTTTTGCTCTCTGCTGAGGTGCATACACCACAAGTAGGCAGGTACTCATGCATTTTTCAAAAATATGCTTTTCTAGGTTCTCCTGCTTCCCACTCTCCCCTGACCCCAAGATAATATGATCTCTCTCTCTCTCTCTCTCTTTTTTAAAAAAGCTCATTTCATTGGATTTGTTCCAAAAAGGAATATGTTGCCAAATGTGAACAGTACATTCATAAACGTCAAAGAGACTCATTTAAGGGACTAAGCAAAGTTGGAAGACCTACATTTGTAAGCAGATAACAGATTCATGCTTGAAGGTCATCTCCTTCTGTCCTTGCTCTTTGATCAAGAAGAATTAAAGGGTGCATGTCAGCAAAAATTCCACTGGCAGCAGCTCGATATTTTCACATTATTTCCCATTAAGAACTCTGTGTAGTCTGCAAATATTATCTCTCCAGAAAGAGATATAGAGGGCTTGTAAGGGGTGGGCTTGTGGTCTGATTTACACAGGAGGATCTTCTATTTGAATGCATCATGTATTTCAAAGGTAGGGAAGTTTTGTCCCTCCAAATTCAACTACCAGAAACCCTGGAAGGCTTCAGAAACCCCCAGCAGCATGGACTAAGACATTATGGAAGTTGTAGTCTAAAACACCTGGAGGGTAAAATGGTCCTTTCCCTCAACAATTTGAAGGGTTGATTGTTCAGTACATGTCAAACTTAAACTGATCTGAAAGAAGGAAGGAGTCCTGAAGTTGTCCATCTAGGACTAAAATAAAATATCACTCTAACAATGTAATACAGCTTGTTCTCTTGTGTTTAGAGAGAATGTGCATGGGCACAGTGGCCTAAAGCAGTATTTGTGAGTCGTTTCTAGGGAACACTGACATTTTTTGAAGCATATCCTTGGTGGGATCAATAATGGCAGAGAAGCTTCCTTAGAAGATGTCATAGGCACAACTGCTGACCTTCCCTTGCAAAGCAATCCAGAGGCAATCCTTCCAGTATGAATTCTTAGTTCCCATGGGTCTGTAGTGAGTTCCAACAGGCCTGACCATCACTCAGTGTCAACTGAATATGCATTCCAGACTATGCTCTGTCACCTGCTTCAAAATTCCAAGATTCTATTGCAAATATCAATGTGAAAAGGGTTCCCATAAGTATAAAGCCTGAATGGTACTGGCCTAGAGAATGAGATGTACCATGGCAGCAAGGTAACTCCTCAAGCATATTTATTATTTGATATATTTGTACCCCACCCTATAACAAAAAGATCTCTGGGAAGCTTACAAATAACATTAAAACCACAGGTTAAATAGTTTAAAACAATAAAAATAATTTAATTTAATTTCATGAAAAGTTAAATGGCTCTCAGCCTCAATACAGGGAAGGCAAGTATTTCTATATATCAATCGCTAGGGAGAATGAACAAGGCAATCATATTGCACTCATATCCTGCTGGTGGATATGCCATAGGAAATTGGTTGCCTATTCACTATGTGAATAGAATGCCTGACTAAACAAGCCTTTAGCCTTACCCAAAATGGCTCTTCTCATGCTCTTCTAACACCTGGTATCTCACTATCAGCAAGAACAGTGAGGCAGTGGGAAGGAAGGATGTTCAACCCCTAACTCACGCTCTTGAGCTCTTCCTTCAGAAAGATACTTATTTCATTGCTTCTTCATTTTCAGGACTTCCAGGTGGCTTTAAAAATCCACCAAAGCAGTGCAGAAACACATTTTAAAACTGCTATCAAAACCAATAGTTAGAACGACAACAACAACAGCAACAAAAAATAGAACAGAAAGAGCAATAATTAACATTTCAGTACAACTGTTTAGATTTAAGTTCTAAAACTACTACTTATTACCACTAAAAGCAACAAGCAGAGAAAACCTTAACTCTGTTTCTTCTTAACAACGAATAAGCCAAAGAAAAACTTTTTTTAAAGAAAAATCACATTACTTGAGCCCAGAGACATCAAAACATAATGCCTCCAGTTTGTTGGATGTACTTGCTCTTGCATATTCTGTGCTCTTGAACTCCTTTTTTTCTGATTCAGTGCTGACAACCATGCTGGCTGGGACTAACAGGAACTGTAGTCAACAGCTTTTGGCAGAAATATTCTGTGGAAGATTCAGGAAGGCCCTTTGGGCCAGCCAGGGATGAAGCACTGAACTAAGCCTGAACATTAGAAATTCATACTGAATTGCGGCTAGCACAAAGACAACAAACAGAAGCAAAACACTCTTGCTTTTTATCTGAACTGGGAAAGTGCAGCTTGCATGGTACATATGGCCCTGAACCCCATTTTTTTTGGCCCTAATACCTCCTTCTCACACACACTTCCTAAAACTTCCCAACCACAACTTATTTTTTTGGCATGATTTTCCTCACAAACCATACCCAAACACTCCAAATGGCACCCCCAATCTCCTCTACCATCCCCCAAACCTGTTTCTTTAGCCAAAACTCCATGGTGACTAGAAATGGCTGACATAACTTCCAATGTGCCAGGATGAGCCAGTGCAACCAACTGGGTGGGTGAAATCACAAGAAAAAAATTGGTCCCCACCTCTCCACTCCTGCTTTATGTTGCTCCTGTCTAGGAGCAGCCAAGACTGGCTCAAGCCATGTAGCCATCTAAGATAAAGTACAAGATGTTGGGAGTAGCAACCTTTGCATGCCTAATTAACTGGCTAGTTTTGTTTGCATGTCTATGGTAAGCATAGAGAAATAGCCTAGAGAGAAAAAACTTCCTGTTTGTTGGTTAACACCTCTTCCTCAATCACGTACACATTTCTTTGCTTTTAAAGAGTTCTCTTGCCATGTGCTCTCCCCCTTTTGTCTTTGCCTTTTGACCTGAAAGCATGCTCTGAGATTTTCCTAGCAGGGATCATTCGCAGCAAGCATGTGAGTGCTTATTTTTCTTCCTACCTTCTTCAAGAATTGAACCTGTGTAAACCATGCACAAGATTTTGTGAGTAAACTCTTTTATATTTTTAACCAAACTGTTTTGTGTTTATTTTGAGCTAGATTAAGTGTGTTTTGGGTGGAGTTAACGAAGTGGGACTGGTGATCTGTTCAACTTCTGTGTTTTGTGCAATTACTCTGCTGATTGAGAGTTCTAATTACCAAAGTCTCTCAATATTTCCCCAATAAAGAGAGCAGCCACTTTGTCATTGTTGTTACTGCGCGCCAGACTTATGACAAACCTAAGGTAAATCCATCACAGCATTTTCTTGGCAAGATTTGTTCAGAAGGGTTTTGCCATTCCTTTTTCTACTAAGAATGAGAAGATGTGACTTGCTCAAGGTCACTTGATGGGTTTCCAAGACTCAGTAGGGATTCAAACTCTGTTCCCCCTGAGCCCGAGTCCAAGACTCAAACCACAACATTACACTGGCTCTCAACAGCAGACACTACCTTGTCCAAATATGGAAGTAATAAGTATTTGGTTTGCAGCTTAATCTTATTTCAACAATGGCAATGGCGCTAGCTCCACGTTAGGGAGGATTCCATCCCATTACCACTGTTGAAAAGTTGTGTGGCAGACCCTGCTCTTTTCTCCAACACAGAGGAATACAGAGTTCATGAGGAACAACCAGGACACTGTCATTGTTCTGCATCTACATCTCCCACTGGAGGCAGTCAATTCATTATCCTTAATGGTAGCATCAGCCCTGGGAGCATCCAATGTCTTGAATACTTCCTTGCCAAATGCAGTTAATGTGCTAAATAAAGCACAAAGAGTTATTAAAAACAAGTGTATGTTCTGCTCAGTGTAATTTTTTTCCATTACATTTAGAGACACAGGGTTGGGAGGGGGTGAACTATCCTTAGCATCAGTGCCTTAAGCTTATTTCCATTATTTCTTTCTAAAAGCTTTTGATGTGTTTAAAGTGTCTCCTTCTTTTTCTGGCTGAGCAGGTCTGTCTAGTACCTAATCTGCTCCCTCTACATCAGAAACAATTTTTATTTATCTGAAATATTCTACCTGATTTTTCTCAGTAAATAAACTTAAAGCAGCTTACAAAATTGCAAACTGAAACAATTAAAAAGCATTGATTAAAAAAATACTAAAAGTAGGACTAAAAGCAGCCTAAAAACAACGTTGTTTTAAAAGCAAGAAGATAAACACTATTAAGGTGCATCAAAAAGCTGGTGATGTCCAGCAGAATACAAGAAAGGCAAATAAAAAAAAAAGTAAAAAGAAAAGAAACAAAAACAGCAATGGAGAATGTGTGAGCAAATGAGAATTCTGTCTAGACCAAAGAGAATAAAGATGGTGCAATCTGAGTCTTTCTGTGATGGAATTCTGCACACAAGAGAAAACAGCTGAGAAATCCTTGTCTCCTGATACCACCTGCTATATTTTGGATGGTAGGGGAACGTGAAGCAAGGCCTTCAATGCTGCTCTTAATGACTGGGCTGGCTCATGAAGATGCCATGTTCAGAGTATTACAAGTTTTAAGCCAATGTTCTGACCACACAACAAACAAGCTGCCTGTTTTGCTCTAACTGGTTTCTGAAAAGTAGGAAACACTAAGAATCCTCTGCCTCAGGCAATGGAGCAAGAAAATGAATTCCACCTAATCCCCTGCCAAGTAGGTGCCTTGATTCTTCTTTAGAAATCCCCACTAGCCAGCTGCCATTAACAGCAAATACCTCAGTCAGTGTAGCTCTGCAGAGCAGCTATCTGCTTGATGCCTCACTCAGACAGGGCATGGCACAAATGTGCGTAGCAACTCCAGAGCAGCTCATCCAATGTCTTGCTCTGAGGGATCCTCAGAGTTTGCCTTCTGGAGAGCCACTGGATGCTCTACTCTGAAAATCACGTGAAATAAAGCATTGGTGGGCTCTCCCAAGAATGTGTCAGGCCTCAGATATCTGATTTTAAGAGTCTTCTCTCAAAAGAAAGCATTCTGTGCAGGGCTGTGGAGACTGTGCCAGCTTGGCAACCAAGACAGGAGGAGGTAGGGAGCAGAGGAAGGAGAGGTAGTGCACATCTTCCCCCCTAAGGTGGTAAAAAAAAATTGTGTGGCCTATGCTGAGCACTCACCAAAGATAGCACCTAGACTAGTCTAGGAGAGATAATTTTACCATCATATAAACTTGCTCCTCTCCCATGTCATCTCATCCATTATTGTAGCCATTCTCAACCTTCTATTCTCCAGCTGCTCTGGGCTTCAATTCCCACAAGCCTCCACCAGTCTGGCCAATGAGGACAGATTTGGGAGCTGAAGTTCCAAACTGCTAGACGACTAAAGGTTGAAAGCAGCTGAACTACTGCATCTTCAGACCAGAGATGCACACATCTGTCCATTTCTAGCTCATGTGAATTTTGCATGTTTTTGGATCCAGGAATTTAAATTTGTTCATTCAATCTATGTGAAAGCTTTCATTAGTGAAAGCTTTCACGACATCATATATAATAAAAACAACAATGAAACCAAGAACATCACTTAAAAGCAAATAAACTCTATTTTATTCTCTAAAATGTGAAGAGACCAGGGAATGGTTGTTTATTTTACAGGAGGTTGTACGTGACCAACTAATGTCTAGAAGTCAAAACTTCTATCAAACTTGTTAGCTTCATGGAATTTTCCCAGCACATGCATTTTGCAGTAGTGACTTGGCATCCTTGGCAAATAATTTTAGAATCTGTGTTCTCATGACCCAGGGCTCTCATTCTCTGCAGATTCTGGTCTGTCAGGGTGGGAACCAGAAATGCATTTCTTTCCTTTAATAAAGCTGGATCCTTGATTCATGAGGCCTGGTCTTCTAATTTCTCCTAGAGTTAACAGGGGAAGAAAGGTCATCTTCAGTAGATATTTGTTGAATCTCAATATCCAGAGGCTCTCAGAAGTACTCAGATGATGAAATCGGAATGTGACAACAAATGTATGGGAAGAAGCAGCCTTCAGATTCTATAAAGGGCTTTATAAGTTAAAATTGGGACTTTGAATTGAGTCTGGAAATAAACCAGAAGCCAGTGGACATGATATGGTGCTGTCATAATATGATCATAATGCCTGGTTAGAACACTTACTACTTACCTTGTTATATTAATTGAAATTTTCAAAGTGTCTTTAAAGCAAGCCCCATTTAAAATACTTTATGGTAATCAAACCTTATTTAGAATAGACCCTAAGCATATAAACCCTTAGCATACTTAGAACAAACCACAGCAAGCCCTTTGGTGGGACCAGTGCTTGAATTAGAGCTGGGTCATGAAGTGTCAAGTTTCATGATGAACCTAAATTATTTAGAGTGGTGGGAATAAAAATGAATTGTGGGGAGCATTAAAAGGGTTTCTCCAAACCAGGTAAAACAGTGAAATGGAAATATACACCCCATGTAAATAAATGTAAAGTAGTCCACACTGGAGCAAAAAAATTGCCAGCTTCACACACATATTAATGAGATCTGACTTGGCAGTAAATGACCAAGAAAGGGATCTCAGGGTTATAGTACATAGCTCAGTGAAAATGATGACCCACAGTGCAGCAGCTATTTAAAAAAAGGCAAATCCCATGTCAGGCACAATTAGAAAGGGAAATGAAACTAAAATTAAAACTAAAACTGTCAATATCATCCTGCCTTAATACAAATGTACAACGCAACCATATCTGCAGTACTATATACAGTTACTACACCTAAAAGAAGACCTTGTGGAGTGGGAAAAGGGCCAAAGTAATCAAGGACACCAGCAACTCTTCAAGGATTAAAAGTTGTAACATTTGGGGCTGTTCTGCTGAGAAAAACAGATGAGTTGTTATATGCCATCAAGTCAACTCCAACTCATGGAGACTTTATGAATGAGAGACCTTGAAAATACCTTGTTATAGTAGGACCCCCGTCTCCACAGAGATTGGCCCCTCAGCAGATACTGAAATCTGTGGATAGTACCGAATGCCCTGTCCCACCACCCACCTCAGGCCCAATCGCTGTGGTAGCAGGCCGGAAAACAGTGGGGAGTGCGGGATACCACGCTCACCATTGTTTCCCCACCGGTTGCCACTGTGATCAGCCCAGGGCTGGAGGCAGGAGGTGGGAGAACAGCAAGGAGTGCAATCCCATGATCCCTGCTGTTTTCCCCACCAGCCGCCACTGTGACTGGCCCCAGGGCTGGAAACAGGAGGTGCGAAAACAGCGAGGAGCGTGATCCCACAATCCCCACTGTTCTCACTGGCTGCTGCGGCGATCAGGCCCGGGGCTGGCAGCTAGAGGTGGGAAAACAGCCTGCTGCCGGCCCGGGGCCTGATCGCGGCAGCAGAGCTGTTTTCCACCTCTAGCTGCCAGCCCCAGGCCCGATCACAGTGGCGGCTGGTGGGAAAACAGCGGGGAGTGTGGAATTGCACTCCTCGTCACCCCGGCCGATCCCAGCCAACCACGGATAACTGAATCTACGGATATGGGGGTCCTACTGTATTAACAGCCTTGTTCAGGTCTTGGAGATACAGGACCGAGGCTTCCTTAATTCACTTGTACTGCAGTTTACTTCTTTTCCTTCTGTCAAACAGGTGAGCATGGAGAAATGTTATAGAGACTATAACATTATGCAAGGTGCAGAGGAAGTCCCCCAAAGCTAAAACATGGGAGACTCATGAGAGATAAAAGGAAGTAATTCTTCACACAGTTCACACAAGCTGTAGCTAAGGCTGATAACTTGGCTTCCAATTTCACTGCCTTTAAAAAGAAAGTAGATAGATAATGAAGGATACAACCAGCTATGGCTACTAGTTAGGTGGGTATATATCACCTCCAGCATAAGAGGCAGTATGTCTCTATATTGGTGACTACGAAGAATGAGCAGAAGGGTATAGATGCACTCATGTTCTACTGGTGAAATTCCTGAAGACAATTTATCTGCAACTATGCAAACAGAGTGCTGGGCTAGATAGGTCTTTGATCTGATCCAGCATGGCTTTTTGTTTTGTTCTGTTCTGTTCTCAGAACCACTGAAATCAATGGGACTTGTATGACCAAGTATGATTAAGTTTGGATAAAAATCCATTTTTCCTTTCTACTCCCTGCAATAACCTATGGATTGCAGAAACACAGTCTCAAAATATTTAGTCATATTTTCTCACAAAATGTGTTCAGTGGACATCTGGATTCACTTGAACTGCTAGGAACTGCGTCACAACATTTGGAGAAATGCAAAATCTGTCAGACAGCTTCCAACATTCAGTAGGTGTAGACAAGGCCATTTCACATAAACATTCACAAATATCAGGCTGCCAAAGCCTTCTTAGCTCTGATGGGAAATGGCTCTCCATGGCTGCAGGGGAGCATCCTTACCACTCCCCCATCTGATGATTTAAACTGGAGATGCTAGGGTACTGAACCTGGGATTTCTGCATGCAAAGATTGTTTTACAGTGAAGTTCTGTAACCTTCCAGAAACTTCTTTCAAGCAATGCTGCTACTTTAGATCATCATTTATTTAGTTCAATTGATGTTTAATCTGTACCAGGGGTTTAACCTGAATCCCATGGAAACTGCTTAATACCTGCTTTGAATCTCAAGGCTCAGGACTGAAAAATACCAAGAAAGGGTGAGCAAACTACAGCCCATGAGCCTCACCCAGCACAGATCCTGACCCATACAGGACCCTCTCAACCCAGCCCAACTCCCTGACTATTGAAAAAATTCTCCCCAAGGGCAAATTATGCTTTAAGAGTCCTAGGAACCACATGATTTGTCATCCCCTACCCAAGTCTGTGACCATGGAAAGTGGTTTTCAGAAACTAAAAGATTCTGGAAATATGATTTGCCATTTATGGTGGGGGTTTTTTTGTCTTGGTGAGACAGGCATATGGCCTGCCCAAGATCTAAGAGAGGGCAAAAACAGCCTTCAGATCCTCAGAGGTTGTTCATTCCTGACATTAAATGCAAATAATCACCGGCTCTGCACATATTAAGAGGGTAGGCCTATAGGGAAGGCTTTTCATGTCAAGAAATTACTTGACATGGCATCTCTTTCTCTCTAGACTATAACTAGTCTATAGAAAACACAGAAATAGCATGGCTCTTGTCCACAGGATTTATCAGTAACCTCATTCTAATACAGGAAGCCCTTGCCTTTCAACACACTGTTATCTGACAACTCGCTCTCTTGATGCTTCCAAGTTAAGGACAAGTTCCATTAATTTGATGTGGGTTCCTTCATCAGTTCTTCTTGCGTACAGAAGCTTGCTTGGAACTGCTCACATGTGTGCGCTGCTTGCAGAGCAAGCTGAAAGTGGGGGAAAAGGTGCTAAGTCAGCTGGGAAACTCTGCAAGCAGCACATGGTGGATTGATCCCAAGTGAGCCTCCATAAGTCCTTCATGCCCCCTATAGTACAGTACATAGGTTCCGCTTTTCAACCAATTTTGTTTTCTGACAGTGCTCTGGTCCCTTACAAGTCAGATAAGTGGGGGAAGCCTGTATTGTTCCTATTATCATTTTCATTTCTGATGTACATCAGTGAATGCCATTGCTCACATAGCCTTTGTGCACATAAGGGAATTCTCCATAGGCTTGGGAAAATCCCAAGTTTACAGAAGCACCCGGGGGGGGGGGGAGGAAGCAAAGGGTCAATTCCCCCCCCCTTCATCCCCTAAAAATTGCCCAAAGAGGGCTAAGAATGTTTAATGTTCACAGACTGCAAACTGATGGAAAAAGACAGAAAAGAGAAAGACTCAGGTATTTTCAGAGATGGAACTGTGCAGGAACATTTCCAAATACAATATTTTGTTTCAGATCCTGCTTGTTTTGTCAAAGCAATTTGAGGAGACAGAAGGCTGTACGAGAGCAAGCTATGCTGACTCTTATTTCATTCACATCAATTCACTGCCTCATGAAACAAGCCCAGCTGTCACTCGCAACAGTGCAAATGGCTTCTTAGGGCCTTTACCACACTACATTTTTCCAGTTCTATATTCTACTTTAACTGCCATGACAACTTTCTGTGGGATTCTGGGGTTTGTAGTGAGGCCCAAGAGCTCTTTGCCTGAGAATTCTAAATGCCCCTCCATGAACTGCAAATACCAGAATTCCCTACAATGTTGCCATGTCAGGTAAGGTGAAATATAACACTGTAACAGCATAGTGTGCTAGTGCAGTTTGCTTGTATCCAAACCATGCAGGTCACAGCCCTCCTTAGATGAAAAATAATCTACTAGAAGCAATTTGATAATAGATACATACAGGTTGTTGCAGACAAATGGCATTTTCATTGCAAACATACACCAGTCCCAGAGCAGGAAACCATCTATTATGGTCTTTTTAAGATCACGGATCAACTAAGGCTATTAAACGGATTAAGGTGAGGAAATCAAGAATATTAAAATGAGTCTGTGTAGGAGTCCAAATGATTATTTATGTAGCTAGGTGGGGTGGGAGCAATGCCAACCATCTCAGCACATGATGGAAAGATATGAAATGCAATCTTAAAATGTACACACATGTACGGAGCAGGGTGATGCTGTTATGGCAATCAAGCAATCTAGGTAAAAGAATTCATTTTGATCTGTTCTTATTTTTACCATAAAAATGCAGAATGTAACTATACAACCAGGTAGGTTTTTTGTCACTGTTTTTTTTATCTATTTCTAGTCAGATAGATTGGCCTCTCCCTCCCCCAACACATCTCAGCACAATGCCTAACAGAAATCATGTTCCCAAGACCTATATTTCATCCCTCCTTAATGCAATCTCATTCACATTAACATGAAAATCACAAACATATCAGCATAGCTTTCCAAAGTAAGGATGGTCTGCTAAGTAGATAGCAACCAGCACACAATCAGTCTATTGGCGTTGCTCCTAATTCTGTTGTTACTGTGTCATTAAAAAAAGAAAAAAAAACACATATTGCCTCTAATTATCAATGATGCTGCTGCTGTTTGTGATTTCCAACTTGCTGCATTTGGATTCACAGGCAAACTTTTCAATATATGCTCTGGATGGCTATTTGTCCAAGCAGGGGGCAAAAAGCTTTGATGAAGATGGTTTTTTGTGAAGAGCCTTTCCTTCCTGCTCCAACAAAGGGGATGCTGGGAAATATACCGGTATGTACAAGTTCCATCATGATTAATGGGAACTAGGCAAGAGAGCATTTCTGTTCTCTTGTACCTGTTTGTTTCAGGACCCAATATTCCTAAAAATTTAAATCAGAACACCAGAAAAGAACAGAGGAATCACATCAGATGTGTTTCAACTGATTCTGTTGAGGCAGTGTCCATTTATGAAGCCAATCACTAGACCAGATGGTAAGATGAGAAGTTAATCAACACACATTTTTTGATCTCTCTTTAAATTAAACCATAATCTTTCATTTAGACACTGATCTCCTATTCATAAGAAACCAAGAAATGCATTTTTGGTTCAAACCAAAGACTTGCCTACTTCAGAATTCTGTATCCATAATGGCCAACCAAGTGTCTATGAGAACTCAACAGGAATTTAATGAGTACAACAGCTTACACACACACACACAGTCCTCTGCCCTAGCAACTGATACTGGGAGGCATTCTGTCATTGGTTCTGGCAAGAATATCTATATCCATTATGACCAGTAGCTACCAATAGCCTCATCCTCCTTAAGTCTCTCTAACTCTCTTTTAAAGCCACCTAATGTGGCAGTCATCACCACATCCTGTGACAGTTAATTCTATAATTTAACTATGTACTGGGATAACAGCAAATAAATAAGTATTTCCTATTATCTTTTTTGCATCTCTCCCCATTTTCAGCTCCTTGTGTTCTACAATTATAAAAGCAGGAGAAAAAAAACCAGCCCAATTACTCTATATACCCCTACCATTCCTCCAGGTAGCACAGTCACAATGAGGAGTAAAATTCCAAATACAGACAGACAGATGGATGTATCAGACCACAGAAATACAACTGTAATGCAAACCTATACACAGAGGCTAACCCTACTGCATACAGTGGATCTTACTTACATCTATAGACCTACACAGTTGTGTTAAAAACAACACAGGGTCTTAGAGCTCTTTAAAGATGAACAAGTTGTACGTGGCATAAGCTAGCTATTTATTTATTTATTTATTTATTTATTTGATTGATTGATTCCAGGGAATACCCCATGCACAAAACCTTGTGCCAATTAAAATGTGTTAATCTTTAAGGTTACACAACTCTCTTTGTTGCCATCTCTGTGGCGACAGAGTAGCTGCCCCAGCAGATTGTTAAATGTGCTGGTATTTCTAGCAATGGGAGGCATTTTAAAAAGTACTTTCTTCTAAATGGGGAACGATAGTCCTTTCAATGGCATCAGTGATAGGATGGGCACAACAAATTTTTCTGTCTGAGGCAAAGGACAATATTGCATTGGTCCCCACCTAGTTTTTTAAAAAAACACTAGCATTTGAATGTTAAAACTTCAACACTGTTGACAATATTAAAAACGTCCACTACCACACTTGAATCCAAAACAGGCTGCGTGCTAGGACACACCTCTATCTCCAAAAAGCCTCCCCGCCTCTGCCTAAAGTAGGGCCATATTGTCTTCCATTGTATCAGGCTTCAAAACAAAAATATCCATAACTGTGGGAATTATGTCATTGATGTGTGCATTAGAAAAGATAATGGAACGATCCACCCTTCTCCTTACGATTTTTTTTTTTTTTTGCATCAAAAATAAATAAGCACACAAGGCTCTTTCCCAACCTACCTCTAACACTTCTCAGAGATTTTTTGGCTACCTAGGCTTAAGCTAAGGGTGCACAGCTGTGGTGGGAAGTGAGGGGGGTTATTTTCTACCCCAAGAACCCTCTGCAGGTGGACACATGTACTTCCACAGTGTGTGTGTGTGTGTTGTCTTTGTGAGAAAGGAGAATGTGGATGGGAGTCTAATTCTGGTTTTCAAAACAGTTTTTCTTTTTTTTTGCATTAAACAGTGGGGGGGGCACCTATTGAAAAGATGAATTGCCACTCCTGGATACTTCCTGGGGCATAATTTGCTCTTTTTTCAGGACACAAAAAGGCGCAGTCTGGAGAGCAGACTCCAAGCCCCCCATTTTATGAATTCGCAAGGGATGCCACCCACACAAAAGAAGAGAGAGAAGCTTCCTCCTTCTCTCCAACCCCTCCTCCTCCCAACAACTTCAAAGCACTCCCCCAATCCCTCTATGACATACCCCTCCTTCCCTCTCCATCCAGCTGCTACTAGGCTATACTCTGGGAAGCCTCATTCACTTCCCCACCCCAAGAGACACCCTAAGAGGGAGAAATCCATCTGGAGGGACAGAGAGAAGGAGCTACTCTCACTCCCAGAGGGCTTTCCAACAAGGGGAGTTGGGTAGAAACAAGGCGTTCTGGGGGCTTGAAACGAAGGTGGGGCAGGGGAAGATCTTGAAAGCCTCTGTTGACCCTCTCGCTTTCCGCACTAGGCTGTTATAGCGCTATTATTCCGCTTTCAACATCCTGGGGTTTGCAGTTTAGGGAGGGGCCCCTAAGCTGTAAACCCCAAGATTGTTGAAAGAGGAGTAATAGCGCTATAAACAGCCTAGTGCGGAAATGGCCCCTCACTCCAGCCCCCGGGGAGCCCCCAGCCGCTCACTCAGCAGAGGGGCGACGCTCCCCCTCACCGCCCCCCTCCCACTCCGCGCAGGCGCGCCTCCCGCTTTACCTGCGCGGCCATAAAGGAGAGGTCCATGGTGCTGAGGGACCCGGAGCTGTTGCTGCTGCTGCTGGTGCCCCCGGTTGAAGTGGTGGCGAGGCTGGTGGCGAGGCTGTTGCTCCCGCCGCCGCCGCCGCCGTCGCCGCCCGGCGTGGAGGCGTCCCTGGCGGGCAAGGGAAGGCTCTCCCTGGGCTGCAGTTTGGGGCGCGTCACCAGTTCCAGCTCCTGGGGGAAGGGGCGAGGGGGGTGGCGGCGGGGCCCGCGCGGCGTTTGCCCGGCTGTCCCCAGGTTGCTCGGACCATGGTCTGCCCAGAGGAGCGCCGGAGGAAGAGGAGGCGGCGGCGGCAGCCACAAGAAAGGCGACGGCGGCGGGACGAGCTCCAGCCTGGGCGAGCGGCAACCAGTCCGCGCGGGGAGTCGGTCCTTCGCCGTCGCCGCCGCCTAGTCACGCCCCCCTCGCCCCCCTCGCCCCGGTTGCTGAAGCCAAAGAGACGGAGAACGGCTCCCCCTTTTCCTCCTCCTCCTCCTGCATCCGAGGGCGGGCTTCCTGCGCCTCGTGCGCCAAAGGAATCACTGAGGCGAAGCCGAGCCAGCCAACCACCTGAGCCCCGCTCCCCGGCCGCCCCTCACAGTCTCTCTCTCTCTCTCTCTCAGTGGCCGCAGCCAGCCAGTTCTTTCGGGGTGGGAAGCTTCAAGCCACTGGAATTGGCGGCTAATAACCCGACGACAGTGGACGTCCGCTGTCCAAACCTCAGGGAAAAAAGAAAACAGACGGAGGAAGTGGTGCCTCTTGGTTGCTCTCCCTCGTTTCGTCCGTTCCTGTCTCTCGCTCGCTCTCGGCGGGTGGCAAAGGCAGGCAGACGTTCAACAGGTGAACTCCTGTTTGTCCCGCCTCTCTCTCTCTATGGCGCCACGCCACGGCTTCACGGGCAGGCTGGGGCCAGTTCCGCGCTGGCTTGTTAGCCTAAACTGCAAGCCCCAGGATTCGGTAGGTTGTTGAAAGTGGAATGATGGCGCTATAACAAGCTAGTGTGGAGATGGACATAGACCCTTTCCGCGCTACAGTGTTAAAGTGCTGCTATTCCACTATCAACCTCCTATGGAATTCTGGGGTTTGTAGTTTAGGGAAGGGCACTTTGAATTCTTCGCCAAAGAGCTCTTTGATCTCAGTAAACTACAGTAAGCTGCTGTTCGCCGCCTCGATCCATCTGGAGAGGCGGGATAGAAATAAATATTATTATTTATTAAATTAATGCAAAAAATGCAAAAAAAAATATTATTATTAAATTATTATTATTATTAAATTATTATTATTAAATTAAATTATTATTAAATTATTATTATTAAAATGCAAAAAATTATTATTATTATTATTATTATTACAAACCCCGGAATTCCACAGGGCATTGAAAGTGGAATAGCAGCACTTTATAGTGCAGAAATGGCCCTAGATTTAATAGGTAAGCTACTACTTGCCTGCAATTGCATTACACCTCCATCTCAGGGACAAGCAGACATTCAACAGGTGAACTATTCTACAGCCCAACCGCTCCAACAGGAGCAGGCAGTCTTAACTTTTTCTTTACGGGGGACCCCCTGTAAATATAATTGGTTTCTGGGGACCCCCAAGACTTCACTCAAAGTTTATTAGGTTTAAATTTAAATATTCAAATATTTATTTGTGTATTAAAGGTTTATTCCACTATCAACCTCCTATGGAATTCTGGGGTTTGTAGTTTAGGGAAAGGCACTTTGAATTCTTCGCCAAAGAGCTCTTTGGTCTCAGTAAACTACAGTAAACTGCTGTTTGCCGCCTCGATCCATCTGGAAAGGCGGGATAGAAATAAATATTATTACTTATTAAATTAATGCAAAAAATGAAAAAAATATTATTATTAAATTATTATTTTTATTATTAAATTATTATTATTAAATTATTATTATTAAAAATGCAAAAAATTATTATTATTATTATTATTATTATTATTATTATTATTATTATTACAAACCCCAGAATTCCACAGGGCATTGAAAGTGGAATAGCAGCACCTTAACACTATAGTGCAGAAATGGCCCTAGATTTAATAGGTCAGCTACTGTTTGCCTGCAATTACATTACACCTCCATCTCAGGGACAAGCAGACATTCAACAGGTGAACTATTCTACAGCCCAACCGCTCCAACAGGAGCAGGCGGTCTTAACCTTTTCTTTACGGGGGACCCCCTGTAAATATAGTTGGTTTCTGGGGACCCCCAAGACTTCACTCAAAGTTTATTAGATTTACATTTAAATATTCAAATATTTATTTGTTTATTAAAGGCTTTTTTTTAAAGGCTTTTGAAGACTAACATTCAAAGCCCTGCTCAAACGCAGGGTGACCTTGGGCAAGTCACGTTCTCTCAGCCTCCGAGGAAGGCAAAGGCAAACACTCTCTGAACAAATCTTGCCCTCGCTCGAAAAACTCGGTAATAGGTTCGCCTTAGGATTGCCATACGTCTGACCTGACTTGAAGGCACACAACAACAAACTGTTGCTAACAGAGAGAGGGTCTTTCTAGCCATCATATCTCTACCGCTTGAAAACTGACTTATGGTGACTCTAAGGCTACCATATCATGGGGGTTTTCCTGGCAATATTTGTTGCCTTTGCTTTTCTCTGAGGCTGAGAGGAGGTGACTTGCCTGAGATCAGCCTTCTGTGGGTTTCTATGGCTGACTGAGGATTTAGATTCTGATCTCCACAGTCATAGTCAGGGATGCATAGCAGTGGTGTGTGAGTGCTGAAACTGCTCCCTTGCTGAAACTGCTCCCTCAATATCTGCACACACAGACTACTGCACCCCTGTTACTGCCACTGCTGTTGTTATTCATCAGTAGGGCTTTGTGGACCCCCAGGGATCCCCAGACCCCAGATTAAGAACCGCTGGTCTAGAGTATCCGTAAAATCCGGCATGATGTGTTCAACATCCGCCTTCCCCAAGATGCCCTGCCTGGGACAATAGGAGCTGTAATCCAGAGCATCTGAAGGGCATCAGTTTGGTAAAATTTGATTTGAGAGAAAATTTGATTTGATTTAAATCAAGTTAGATTTGGATTCTATAAATATGCCATTGAGTGTCCTCTGGCCTCCAAGCTTCATTAGCAACGTTGCTAAGGCCTTTAATGAAACAGAAAGAAATTGGTTAAGAGGAAGCGTGAATGAGGGCCAAAGGCACAGGAAAGCCAAATTGGATCATCTCAGCCTCTGTCTTGGAGACAGGAATGGTTTATAAACTGAATGAATAGTTAACCTCAGATACTGATGCTTATTAGTGATATGCATAGTGATGATCATGCGGGCAGATCATATGTGTAAAAAGTCTTATGCTGGTCAAATGTTGACTCATTTGGTAATATTTTTGTTAATTGCTGTCAAGCTGATTTTGACTTGAGGTAACTCTATGAATGAGAGATCTCAACATCACCCTCTCATCAACAGCCCTGCTCAAGTCTTGGGCCATTTCCACACTAGACTGTTACAGTGCTATTATTCCACTTTTAACATCCTGTGGAATCCCAGGACTAGGCCCCTCCCTAAACTGCAAACACCAGGATTCCATAGGATATTGAAAGTGGAATAATGGCACTATAACAGTCTAGTGTGGAAATGGCCTTGCAAACTCAGGGCTGTGACTTTCTACCTGTAATGCATTCTTTATCTTTTCCTGTTGCCTTCCACTTTACCAAACAATACTGTCTTTTCTAATGAAATCGTGTCTTCTCATGATATGTCGAGTATAACAGTCTTGGCTTTTAGGAAGAGTTCAGGCTTGATTTGCGCTAAGATCCCTTTATTTGTCTTTTTGGAAGTCTGTAGTGTCAGTACGATTCTTCTGCAGCACTACATTTCGAATGAGCTGATCCTATCAGCATTCTTCATTGTCCAGCTTTCACAATCATATGTAGAGCCATGTAGAGCTTTCACAATCATATGTAGAGCTGTAAGTGAGCCTTACTTTAATATCATTTGATATATTTGATTTTTTCCTTTTTTATAGTCATGCTTTTAATAGCTTTTAATCCTACTGATGATTTAATTATATTTTAACTTTTGTGTGATATATACTTTCAGCTGTTTCTGTTTTAACTTCTGTAAGCTGCCTTGAATGCAAGGGGTGTGAAACAAGTGCAATTTAAATGATTAAAGGAATAATAACATGTTACCTTTTACTTATACATGATGTGGCTATATAAGTTTTGTTTTAAATCATATCTTAAATAAGGTGTTATGTTGGGCAGTATGCTTGGTTTTGTCTCTTTCAAACAGTCTTCCACTGTATCATTTAAACACAGCATCAGGGGTGGGGGAAGAACCAAGGACAAAATTGCAGGGCTGGCCCAAGATACTTTGCTGCCTAAGGCAAGTGTCCAGATGGTGCTCTACTTCTGTTCCATGTGCAGAAGTTAACCAGGCTAACAAATGAATGTTCTTTCAATTTTGGTGACCAAGTAACATCTCCCAGCACACCTGATAGTGGCAGGCAAGCTTAAGAAGCAAAGAATGCACCATAGCTTTGTCTAGCACTCCCCACACATTAGAACCTTCCTCCGCAATATAGTTATTTCATTCTGTCTCATGTTGCTAATGCTGGTCTATTTGTAAGGAAAGGGATGGGGCTGAAGAGTGAAAGAGTGTATTACACATATATTTTGATATAGTGAACAAGCTTTTTGAGTTCTCAAGAATTTTTTTCAGGCTAGAACTTTTAGTTAGCAGTAGTGGTGGTAGGCTTACAAAAATATTACAGAACATGATGGAAAAACCTTGAAGTCTACAGTTTGTAAATGGAGAAGATTCAGATGTCATTCTGGATGTATATTTAAGACTTGTACCATGGCGTTTGAGAATTGACCTCAGTGTAAGTCAGGCTTCAACATGCAAGATTGCTGGGAGGAAAAAGACTGTAACTCAGTGATAGAGCAAATGTTTTGCATACAAAGTATCTCAGGCCCTTTCCGCACGCGGCGAGGGAAACGCTCCCTGCCGCTACTCACCAGCTTTTTGGTCGGTCTGGGTGAGTCCGTCGGGACGAGGAGCAGTGCGAGCTCGTCGCTCCACACTGCTCCGGTGTCCAAAATGGCGGCTTCTGGTTGGTGGAGGCTCTCCACCAACCGGAGAAGCTCGCCAGCCGAAAGCCCACGCCTGGCAGATCTGCAGGTTTTTAAAAAGCACACTGCGCGACCAGTTCTGGTTGCTCCGGAGCGGATTGAAGTGTGGAACTACGAAAAGTAGTCCACCCCAGTCCACTCCACGGTGCAGAAGACCTCCGTTGGAGGTCACTCTGCACTGTTTTAATAGGCCCATGCGAAAAGGGCCTCAGGTTCAGTCCCTGGTATCTCTAGTAATTTAAAAGGCTTGGAATAGAAGATTATGGGAAAGATCTTTGATAGAGACCCTGTAAAGCCAATCAGAATAGACAGTATGTGGTAGATGTGCCAGTGTTGAGTTAAAATCCCAGTGTTGGGCAAGATGTATCACTGATCTGGCTTAGCATAAGGTTATTTCACTTGCAAAAACTAGAAAATCATTCTAATCATTATTCTGTGCAGACAGGCTTTTGGATGGGAAACAAACCACAGTAGTGTGCCACTGGACATAATAACTTAACCCTTATATACGTGGACAGAATATTTTCATTTCCCAGAGTCATGCTTTTGTAAATCAGTCGTTATAAATCAGATTGCAGGGTATATCTGATAGGGAAAAAAAATCCCAACAACTCTATTGCTTTTTGCTACTGGTCAAACTGGCCACTTTTGGAAGCATCAGATCTGGAGGGCTATGTACCACAATCCATTCTTCATTGGAAATAGCCACAGAAACATAGATGCTTTAAGAATTCTGTGAGTATTTCATTCCAGTTAATCAATCTTCTGTCTCATAGGAATTAGTTATAGATTTAATACAAAATATACACATCAGACTGAAAGCGTGGGTGACAAATTGAGGCTGCAGATATTATGCTTTGTGTCTGGACCAATTATGCAGTGTCTATCACAGTAATATTTTAACCACATTATGGTCAAAAGAACAGTTTTCTCAGTGTTTTCATCACCTTGTTTGCTACACAGATTTATACTGGTAATCTAGAAAATGAAGATAAAATCATCGAAGTCAACATTCCTTTTGGGAAACATATTTATTCATTCAACTTAAAGGTCGTAAAAGAGTATGTCAACTTTTGCATGATACATAACTCTTCAACAATATTTGTTGTTATTCGCCATCAAATCAGCTTTGACTGACAGCCATCCTACGTGTGAGAGATGAGAAAGGATGGTACCCTTGCCAAGTGCAAACTATTATGTTTTTTTCATATTTTATCCTACTAGTGACCTCATGTTCATAATATAGGTTACTGTCCAGGACAATCAAACATTGTGGCACATCCATTTCTTTCGGAACAATCCATAGTTTTTCATGATTTGCATAATTAAAGGCTCTGTAAAACACAGGTTGAATTTCTTGTGAGATATGTGGGCGTGCTCCATTAGCCAACATATGTTTGCAGTATGATTTCTAGCACCTCTTCCTTTTTTGATGTCAGATTGGACATGCACTATTTCTTACTCCTAACATTGTAAAAGTCTTGGCTGTAAGATCTTGAGCATCACTTTGGGAGATCAGTGCAATAGTCTGATGGTTACTACAGTTTCTAGTATCTCCTTTCTTGAGAACTAGAATGTCTATTGAGCACTTCTAGTCTATGCAACATTGTTTTGTTTTCCGTATTTGTTGGCAGATTTTTTTTCTAATTTATTTTTTTTATTGGCTATAAAGAAAAAAGAACAAAACAAAAACACAATGTGATTAACATAAAAGTGAAAAAGAGAAAAAATACACAAAAAAACTTACGTTACTATTTCTCTCCAGATCCTTTATTGTCATATACTTATTCAACATATTGTATATCGCTTATATATTTTTCTTACATGTATCTAAACCTCATTCTCATTATACTCATAATTATTATAATAATTCCATTCTTAACTCTATCCTTTTCAACTATATTTAACCTATTGCTATTACTGAGTATGATCTTATTGCTAAACATATTAATACTAACCTTAACTTAAATGTGAACCCTAACCCTAAATGTGTACCCATCTCCAGACCAATTATATTCCAACTTACTCCACCTTCCAAAATTGTAATTCTTCTTGTGGAAGTATGAAACTTCCCTCTTTTATTAAAACCTTTTCCACAAATATCTTCCATATTGATTAAAATCATTCCCTTTCAATATTCTTTTTCTAACCTTAATTCGATGTGTTAATTTATCATTAATCACAATTTCCACACCTCTTTATACCAATTCTTTATTTGAAAATCTTCTTGAACTTTCCATTTTCTTGATATAATTAATCTTGCTGCAGTTAATAAATTTGTAATTAAACCCTTCATTGCCTGAGTACAATTAACCTTATCAAATATAGATAATAATGCTATACCCAGACCTATTTGTAAATCAATTCCTATTATCTCTTTTATCTCTTTAAACACCATTTGCAAAAAATTTCTTACACTTTTACAATTCCACCACATATGAATGTTATATACCAGTCTCTTGGCAATCCCTCCAACATAAGCTTGAATGATTCTTATCTGTATAGTTTAGCCTTACTGGTGTTAGGTACCATCCCCAGACCAATGTATAATAATTCTCTTTTATTCTTACAGATAAAATTTTTAAATGGCACTGATTCCAATTTTTCCCCAGTCTTGAAATCTATTTTTGTGCTAGTTCTTCCTCCCATATTTTTCTAAGATATTCATCTTCATATATTGACAACATTTTATATATTTCACTTGTGGTGCCCTTCAATATTTCGTTTTCCTCCATACCATCTCTTTGCTTAATCATTTGTTCAAATTTAGTGTATTCTCTAAAATCTTTATTATTGTTTTTCCAATTCCTTGTCCACTGCTCTAACTGAATATAATTAAACCATGACATCTTAGTACCCTGTAATCTCTCCTTTATTTTATTTTTATTCATCATTATATTCATCCAATCTTTTAACTTATATATTCTCTGCTTCTTTAATTCCTTCTCTAATTCGCCTTTCAAATTCATTGGAAATTTTTTCCATCATTACTACTGAAGTTAATGGTGAAATAGCTGGCATTAATTTTTCTTTATTTTTCTTCCAAATTTCTAGTATATTCTTCAAAAAGAGGTTTTCTATTTTTTCCATTTCACTCTTAACAGGATTCAAAAAAGAAACAAACAAAAAAACTCTAATCTCCTCTCAATTTCTATTGTTTCCATCTCTAACCTTTCTAAATCCCCTTTTAGTTGGCAGATTTTTGTTAGAATTTGGATGGATTTTCTTTCTATAGCATGAAACAGTTATGTTGGTATGCTGTCTGTTGCTGGTGATTTATCTTTCCCAAGTATTTTGAGAAGAGTTTCCAGTTCATTTTCTAAAATTTTGAGTTTATTATCAACAGCTTCCTTGAAGGAATCTGTTATCCTATCATTTCTTTTATATGTTTATTCTGTGCATCTCTTCCATTGTCTTTTTTACTTTGTCATAACCATTTAATGTGTGTGCATGTTGATCAAGCAGCAATCCTACTCTCTTTAAGTTTGATCTCTTGTTGTCCTCCTTTAGTTCTTTATATTGATTATTACACTAGTTCCCTTTGTTCGTACACATACATTGATGAACAGTTGTATTTAGCATTCTGGCCTCATTTGTGTAACCTTTTGCTTTGCTTTTGACATGTCCTTAACTGTGGCCATTTCCACATTAAACTGTTATAGTGCTATTATTCCACTTTCAACATCCTTGGAATTCTGGGGCTTGTAGTTTGCTCAGAATTCTAAATGCCCCTCCCTAAACTGCAAACCCCAGGATTCCATAGGACATTGAAAGTGGAATAATAGCACTGTAACAGTGTAGTGTGGAAATGTCCTGTGTGAAGAGTTTCATCTGTCATCTAATGAGGCTTCTCTTTCATTTTGGCTGTGGATAATGTCTTATTGCATTTGTCCCTGCCAATGTCCCTGATTTTGGTTTAGACTAGAGTTCTTTGAGTTGCCATTCCATTAGATTTAGTAGTACAGATGTGTTCTTTATATGGGCCCTTTTCGCATGGCATTTTCCATGCGAAAGGGCCCCTTGAGCGTCACGTAAATGTGAGGAGCGGTCCACACAACACACTCACATTTGTGCAACGCTCCAGGGCCTGGCACGTGTCGGGGGCTCCGGCCCGGCCGGCCACCCCAGCGGCGGTTCGGGGGCCACCGCGGATGCAGTCCTCGGAATGGAGGACGGCCCGGACGACTAACGGGTCACCGCGGAGGCTCCCACCGCTGGGAAGGGCCGCCCGGATGCTGCGGAGGCCACCGCCACCGGGAAAGGCTGCCCGGACGCCGCGGAGGCCGCTGCCGCTGAGAAGGACGCTGCAGAGACCTCCGCCGCCAAGGAGGTCTGCCCGGACGTGGCGGAGGCCGCCGCCGCCGAGGAGGATGCCGCGGAGGCCTCCGCTGCCGGGGAGGGTCTTCCGGACGCCGCGGAGGCTGCCGCCGCTGAGGAAGACGCCGCGGAGGCCTCTGCCGCCGGGAGGGGCCGCCTGGACACCGCGGAGGCCGACGCCGCCGAGGAGGAACGCCCAGGCAGTCTGCTGGGGTAGGCGGGACCCAGGCTCCATCCTGGGGCACCGCCCACCCGCGGCCCTGATCCGGAGGAGGCTGACGGCCCTCCTCCCACGTTCCAGCAGTGGCGGCAGGCCAAGGAGGCTGCCCGCTACTCCCGACAGCTGCTGGAGCGGCGGATGCAGGCTGAGAGCTCTCAGCTGACTGAAGGCTCGCAGCTGTGAGCCCGGCTAAGGGCTTGCAGCTGCGAGCCAGCTGTCAGATTGGCTGCCGCCAACCCTGGAGGCCTACTTAAGGCCAGCAAGAGGCAGCGGCAGGCATGGAGCAACAACCTTTGGCCCTCCGGGAGACGTCTGTCCGAGCCTGGTTCCAGCCACACCGGCCTACGCCCATGCCTTCGTCCAGAGACTTCTGCCAGCTTACCGGGTGAAGTAACCCTTTCTTACTTTCTGTTGTACCTGCTGCAAGGACTGTTTGTGTTTGCCTTTGACCGCTGGCAGGGGCCTCCACAGGCGAGACTCCTGTGACTCCTGACCCACTCCTGCTCGACCCCAGCTTGCCGCCGACAGAAGGCACCGCTCGCACACTTTTTCATTTTCAGCTTTAAGCTGAAAATGGTGCGCAATTGCGCATTGCTCCCAGGCCCTGCGCGCACTTACCTTGCGTGCGGAGCCTTGGGAGCTGGGCTGGTCATGCTTCCTGTCTCAGTGCAGCCTGGGAAAGGAAGAGGCAGAGCTCTCGCACGAGCAGGAAGCTTGTGCAGAGCTGAAGAAACCTGGATGCGAGGGCCTCTCACAAGAGGCTGCTTGCGTGAGCACCGCACTCCAGTGCCGAGAAAAGGTAGGATGCAGAAAGGGCCATGGTCTTTAAAATTCTACTGGTATGTTCTTCAAGTTGTTTTTAGAGTAATTAGTAATTATTCTAAATCAATAATAATTTATATTAGCAGTTCATGGTCTGTGCACAATTCACTCTTGGTCTTGTTTTTGCAGACAGAATGGACCATCTCCATCTCCTGC
>CAOLHI010005550.1:0-64318 GCA_948474755.1 Ctenosaura bakeri
AAAATGACTTTGGCTTTTTCTGCACCATACCTTAATAGTGGGTTGTTCCATTGCAATCATGGCAGTGCCATTTCCATGATGCTATTGGGTTAGGAACATTCTCTTCTGCACTCTTTTATCTTATGTATATGAGTAGCATTATTGCCACTGGTGTTCCTTCCACACTACAGCATCATTGTCCACTCTCTTTCCCCACACTCACCCTGTCCCACAGCTCCTGACTGGTCAGGTTTTTTTTTTTCTTTAAAAAAAGCCATACTAGCACAGCCACATTGTAACCTCATAACACACCAGTGCACTGTTTCAGTTTAGCACCATAATGCTAAAAAATGTATTAAAATTAATAAAAAAAATAACTCATAGGAGAATTTTAAAATTAAACATGGAGAGATGGTAGATTCCAAACTTGCCATGCCATGGGAGTTGCTGAGGGAGGGACAAACTGGGCATGCCCACACCCTGCCCGCTCCTGGATCCACTAGGACAGGAAGCACTGTCAAGCGCTATTATGGAACCACACTGACATGGCTGACAAGATTGTACAGCTAAAGGAGGCTCTTAATGGTTTTTTTACTGGAAATAATGTAAGGTTGATTTACAATGCTTTGGAACTGGATAGCAGCTGAATGGTGACAATGCTGTGTGACAGCATGACTCCTGGATTGGAAATAACCCATTTCTGCTGCAGGATGGCAACATCAGGTGGAAATGGTGTTACCCTGACTTCTGGGGGTCCCTGAGGGGCACCCTGGTTCACTCCAAATGCAAAGGTTGGAGAAATTCATGGAGCACCGGCTTTGGCAGAACTGAGGGTACGGCAACATAGTGAGATCTTTAACCCAGTTTTTACAGAATCAGACCACATGAAAACACAGGGGAAAATGTTCAATGACAGTGTTTTGTTAAGGGGAATTCACTCATGCATGTACTCAAAATACACACAATCACACATTCACACAAGAGCTAACTGAAAGAGAAAGGGAGGAAAAATTATAGAGAGGCTGTGGGGTTTGGGAGGATTTATAATTAGCAGTCCAGAAGAGTAGCAAAGAGCAGAAATGTCTTTTGGCTTAGGTAGGACATAAGGACAGTTCTCATTCAGGAGCCAGACGGACAGAGTGACAGTTAGACCTTTGAGAGACTGCACTGGGCATCCTGAAATCAGGGGTATCGATACGCTGAAAATAGTCTGTGGAAGTGAAAGTTCCTGATGCAAGACAAAGAGAACCTGCTGTGGACAATGGGTCTTTTGCTTGTTGATGGGCTTAGTGCTTGATTGACAAAGAGGAAGGAATCCAGGTATACAAAGGAAGGTTATCTGTCAGTCAATATCCTAGTGGACTTCTCATAGTTGGGTTCTCTGGAAAATTCCAGCTTCTATTTAAGCCTATTATCCCCAGGAATGGTGTGTATTTGCCTGACAAATGACTCAGTCTTACCTGGAGGGAGTTTCGAGTTGACCTATCCTTCTCACTTTTATAGACAAATTCCTTCTCTCAGTTTGACCTCTCCATCACCTTTCAAGCCAATTAATACAGTTGCCAATCCAATATTGTGCCACTTAGGTATGGTGCCCATTCAAACCATACTAATACCAGGGACCCCCAAAATGGGGCCTTACAATGGCCTTTGTTGTTGCATGCCTTTAAGTCATTTCCAGCTTATGAAGTAGGTTACAGATACATATGAGTGTATAAGAGAAAAAGAAGTTTTGAATGTTGAAATGAAATGGCACTGAAAAACAAAAGGCACTGTCTGTGACAATTCAATTAAGCAACTATGCCTAACATCAATCACTGATAACACTATCCTCTTAGCATTGCTAAATTAACAATTGAAGTGAGAGAAGAAACAATTATCATTATCTATACCATGTGTACTAATAAGATTGGGATGAAGAAACTTCTCCTTTTGGTCAACAGCCACCTTTCCTTGGAAATTCACCTGTTACCCTGATTTCTGGGGGTCCTGTGAGGGACACCTAAGTGTGCTCCAAATTTCAAAGATGGGAATGAGTCAAAAGAGCACAAGCTAGCAATACGAGAGGCAGGGCAACGGAGCGAGATCCTTTACCCAATGTCTACGGGGTCAGGCTGATTCAAGGAGCAAACAGAAGTAAATAATGATTGTTGATTTTATTAAAATACAGCCAAACAAGTGTATGCAACACACTCACACAGAGAACTATGGAAATAAAGGTTGGAGATGGATAGAGCAATTTTTAGAGGAGGTTTTGGTATGAGAGATACTACACCTGTCCTGAAGTCCAGGTAGTCAGAAGAAGTTTGTGGAAATGGAGTTTCTCAGCACATGGAGCTGAGGGGAAGGCTCGCCAAACGAAGCAGCAGCAAGGCAGGATGGAAGCCAGGAGTGATCCGAGGAAGCACTCGAAGTCAGGGGTTCTTATAGGTGAAAATGTGGCCATAGGCTAGTCTGTTCTTGGGGACAACAATGAGTTTCGGGCTGGAGACAAAGCCTCCGAAAGGTCAGAATTTTACATGATTGAGTTAAGACCGAATTGTCAATAGAGTAGCCAGCATGCAAACATGGAGTGCTTGACAGATGAGTATTCGGCTAGTCAAGCTGCCTGCTCGGGCAGGGAGTTTTTTGTAAGTAGTGTGCATACATAATGTGGCACTTGCCTTGAGGTCTCCTGAAGTGGCAGGTCAGCTTTTTCTGGCCTGCCTGTATTTGTGTGGAATATTACAGTGATTAGTGGCCATGCCTGTCTGTGAGCTTGTCCGGGGGGCTCACAAGCACGTGGAGGACAGAGGGGTATAGTAGGCCAAATTGTTGATATCAAAATGATATCCAATATCCCACAAGTCCGGGCTAGAAACTGCAGTAACACACTGGTGAGCAGGCAATAAACCAATAGTGAGAGGAGTTGGAGACAAAACTCAATGTTGGGAGGGGCCACTATTAAAATCCAATAGTGGGAAAGGCTAGTATTAAAAATCAAAATATCATCCTGTCTCTCTTTCTTTCTGCACTTCTTCTTCCTCCTGACACTCACTTCTATTTTTCACCATTTTTCTTTGCCCAGCAGGTCGCTTGAAGACAGGCAGATCATTTTTATTAGAGGTCTCTTTGAGATATTCACTCACAGAGATGATTTTTGAAATTAAATCAAAAGCCATAGGGCACAAAGTCACAGGTTGCTCATCTTTAGTTTGTCTAGTCACTACTTTTGAATAAGTATTTCTCCATCCTTTGTAGCAGTTTTCATGCTAGTCTGTTTTGAGATTAAAAAAAAAAAAAAAGACCCAAAGAAAACCAAAACAGGGGTAAGTGGGAGACAAGAATCTAGAAGCACTTTTGAGTCTGATTTATTTTAGCATGAGCTCTTGTGGATATCAATCCACTTCTTTAGATGCACTGATGGAGTGATATTAGGCACAGTTTGCCTTATGATTGCCATAAGCCAGAAACAAATTGAAGGCACCCAACAACACAACAGTACACCATTCCCACAAAGGCAGAACTGTGTTTAAATACTTGTGGCTTTTATGTCACTTCATGGGTACCTCTGAAGAAATAGATTGATATCCAAAAAGGAAAAAAAAAGCTCATGCTAAAACAAATCAATTAGGGCCCTTTTATGCTATACAATTATGGCATTGTTACTCCAGTTGAACTGTCATGGCTGCATCCTATGGTATACTGGGATTTCTAGTTTAGGAGGCATGGAAATACTTTGATGGAGAATTCTAAATAATTCTTCCCTAAACTGCAAATCCCAGGATTCCATAGGTTGGGCCCAAGACAATTATCGTGGAATCATAGTGCTATAACTATGCAGTGTGAAAGTGCCCTAGTCTCAAAGCTGCTGCTGTGTTCTTACCATCAACCCCCTTTCCCCCTTCAGTTCCATTCTTTGCGTTGATCAACTCTCTCTTCCTTTTTCTTTTCTCTCTCCCTGACTCATTTCTGGTCCTTGTTTACAATTTCTAAGCTGCTTTCCTTACATTAGTTTATTCCTAACCATCTCTTCTATGAAAGTCAACACATGTTGGATCTTTCTCAGAGATTCTTCATACAGTTCTTAAAAAGAGGACCCTTCTTCTATCACAACTTGTTCCCACTCCTCCTGAGAGTACTTTACACCAATTGCTCTCCAACGTGCTAGATATCCTTTAAGGGCCTTTCTTCATAGGCCCCTTCTTCAGCTTACCTCTGTCTTGGTGGTGTCTGGTGACAATGGCGGCAGTGGCTCTCTGGGGGGAGTGCAATGGAGTGCTCCTCTCCACACCAACTGCCTGCAGGAGCAGAAAGTGTGATGGTCAAGCCTCTTCCTGTTGCAACACAGCCGGTACTGTTGCAGGCTGCATTGGAGCAGGAAGAACAGCCATGCAAGTTCAGGACCTCCACAGATAAGGTAAGTGCAGGCATGCTGCAGGAGGGCAGTGAGATTGCTGCTTATTGATGGAGAAAATCTGTCAGTGATTTGTGGCATAATTACACTGCCTGGGGATGTGAGAAGGATGGGGCTGGGATGACATTGTGCATAAGCCTTGTCCCAACCTCATCCTTCTCCTATCACTATAGTGGATAGGGTGCAGCTGTTACCTCACTGGAAAATCCTGTCCCGGAATCTACAGTTTTGATATTAAAATATTATTCAATATGCCTGAGAGGTCACCCAGATGGGCACGTAGGCAGCCATGGTCTAACAATCAAAAACCAGGTCAGGCCAGTACAATCCCCCATCACATAGCCCCAGGAGACATCAAGCTGTGCAAACCCACAGTAGACAATGGGTCCTCAGCCTCTGAGAAGCTGACTTGAGGGGATTATGTGTTTGCCCCAAGTTGAATGTTGATAGCTGTAAGATCATATCAGGCAAGGACCATTTACATAAAGTCACACCACAACCCAATGCAACTGAAGATCCTGAGACTTTGGCAACACCTTGTAATCTCATCATGCAAAGGAAGTTGCTATTGTGGAGCTTCTTTTCTGTCACAACACCCATTGTTCTCCCTGGGAAAGGATTAGCCCTCCAGGTACAAATAGTCCCTGTTTTTGAGTGGTTCTTTGGATCACTCCCAGTCATACCAGCAGACCGTTTCTCCGTCAGTTGAGTAATCCCCTCAGTCCTCTCTGTGCTGAGCCCCACTTCTTCACTGTTTTTCCTGGGCCAAGGACTTCAGGAAAAGGTGCAGTATTACCCCAGCTACAAGCCCTTCACTATTTCCCATATCCAGTTTCCTCTCTTTTGCTTCTCAATAGGTCTTGAGTGAGTATGTGAGTGATTGCATTGTTGCGTGAGACTTTCATTCAATAAAATCATTTATTCGACATTTTTGCTTCGTTTTTGGCCTGGCCTGACCTCATAAAAACTGAGTAAAAAGACTCCACTAGGTTACCCTGCCTGTCACATCGCTATTGCTCGTGCTCTGGCTAGTTTCCATTCCCTATCACATGGAGCACATTAAGGTGTCCCCAAGGGACCTCAGAAATCAGGGTAACACATCGTGCAGAAAGAGCAACAATCTTGCAAGTTCTGTACATCCCAGAATTTCTGTTCATGCACACAGTTCCTATCCCTGATCACAGATTTGTTTCTACTGGGAGTTCCAGATCCACAGCAAATGCCCAAAAGTCAAAGACTGGAATCCTTTTGGTGTCTTATGTGTGTATAAATTCACCTACAAAATGCTTGGACCTTTCTGAGCAGTACACGGAGTTCACAGAGATGTTCATGTGCATTGTACGCAGATGGACATGCATGTTTGATTAGGCACTTCATCGGCTGGATCAGTTGTACAATGTATGTTTGAGGTATGTCCTCCCTTTTCCCTTAGACCTGGAGATCAAAGCAGTGTACAAAAGTTTAAAGACTGAAATCATCATTTCCCTGACCCACAAAAAGCTACAGTGCCTTGGAATCCCTTTGGTTGGTCCACTGATTGGCTTAAGAGTTAGGTTTGTGGGGTTCACAGTCAGACATAAACAACTGTAAACATGAATATCAGCAGTCTGGATTACAATCTCATAAACATTGAACAGGATGCCAATATGCATTTCTAAATGTTTGACTGATACTTTTAGTTACTGTGCTACTAAAAATTTGGAAAGTTCATTGGGTGCTGCAGGATGTGTGTGTGTGTGTGTGTGTATGTGTCAATGCCCTTATTTTGACACTTCTGTAATGACACCCCTAAGGGATAACCCTCCAACCAAAAAGCTTAGTCCCATGAGGATGTGCATGCACAGTTGCTGGCATACATTTGAAAGAAAGAAATGGGAAAATTTAATAAGGGGTGGATGAAATGCAGTTTTCTGAAAGAAGGCATAGTTTGTTAGTAGGCTGATAGGAATCTTCAGTAGGATGACATACTGCAACATTTAGATTCAAGCCAGTCTTATTTTTATTCCTTTGAAAAAAGTGTTCTTTAAAAATCCGAGAAAATGTTGACAGATTATTCTTCTGTCAAGATAACATTCTGAACCACGTCATTTTGGACCAAGTTGTCCTGTTGACACTAAATCATAGGTAGTCTTCCTCAGCTAAAGCTTCTTACTTGGCAATTGCACTGTCTGATTTTTCCCTCTCCTATATACGCAGCTTGTCTTTCTTCTTTTCCTTTATAACTCCAGGATGAAATCCCTCCTTTCGTGCTGTATTAACCAAACTGACAGCCCTCTCTGCAGCTGGAGAAAAAAGTGCCGGTTGGAACAACACAAGCAGCCTGGGTCCTTGTCACCATCTGCCTCTGGGATGTTGGCCGGGAGGTGTAGGGCTGGCACAGTGTGACTCCTTGTGTAACGTGCTGCAGCTTGCTGAGCTGAAGGTGGGCATCAAAGCTGCAGCTGTCAGCAGTTCTTCTGCCATCCTGCATCTCTGAGAGCTGAGAACCAGAGCCAGGCAAGGCCAAAAGGGAGAAATGCTCACAGCTACGTGGCTTAAAATCTGGCAATTCAGCTTTCTGGAGCCTGAATGGAGTTCAGCTTTCCCTCCTCTGTCTTTTGCTTTTTTTTTTTGCAAAGTTAATTGCCCCCTGTCCCCATGACAGCAGCTGCTGTTGCTGAGTGAGGCATTTATAATGAACTAATTTGGGACGCCCTAATGTACCTATTATAAACCCTGTCCATTCAGATGCCACTTAATTAGACTTTCAATCTTACCACTTAGGGCAAAGTGTGTTCCTCATACGTCTCTCCCTTAGGGCATGGACTGTTTAAGTATGACAAGAATTCCCAGCTGGGACCTTTCCAATTGATCCCTGAAAGAGCATTGACCAACCTTACAAAATGATGGCCTTTATTCTACATCATCACTTAGTTATATTTGCATAACTGAGAATTTTTCTCTGCCCTGCTCCACTCAAACTTCCAAGAGCATGTTCTTCTGGTGGGTGGATGACATTTCTACCTCCCCTCCTGGCAATATGGGAGGCTGCAACAATCAGAAGCAAGTCCCCTGTCATAATTCCTCAGCAGAGCCTCGTTCACTGGTGGGAAAGAGGTGGAAACATTGCCACCCAAACTCCAATCTCCAGCAGAACAGACCTCCTTCTATTGGCTGATGCTTGGTCAAGTAGGTTTAGGTGAATGCCAGCTAACAGTTGTCTGATGTCATGGGTCATTGCTTGCTTATATTTCATCATCTGCAGGGGTGCACACAGCAAGGCTTCATGAAAGATGAAAATAAGTTTAGTTCACCCTGCATGCATACAGGATATTGCAAGGATAGTCATCTTGACTGAGATGGGGACGGGAGGGGTGGCTAGTGATTTCATTTCTATGGGGTTGCTGAATCCATTTATGATTTCATGCCTACTTCTTCTGCTCTAGGTTAGAAGAACTCCCCTGATACAAAATCTCTGTTGGAAATGAGGTTCAGGATTTGGATGGATCTTGTTTCATCTGGAGGAGCAGCTGTAAAATGAAGAGTGGATTTTATCCCTAGGAAAATGGATCTATCAATCACCCTTGGGTAGAAGGCCATTGAAGACTAGAATAATCCTTTGATTAGGCCCATTGTCCATTTGTCTTGTGGTATCCAAATTAGAGTAAACCCACTGAATCAGCTGTTGAACGGGTAGTCAAGACATAGGTAAATCCAATTTATCCAATGCCTCTACTAGAGTCAGGATTAACAATAGGATTTAGACTGAAGTGAAATGCTCACATTGTGGAAGTTGGGCCCTTTCTGCAGCTTACCTTGTCCTGACATGGGTGCATGGGGATCACACGAGCAGCCTCTTGTGAGAGGCACTCGTTTTCCCTCTGCTTCTTCTCTGCAGCAGCTCCCTGCCAGCTGGCAGGAAGCATGATGGCTCTGCCTCTTCCTTCCACAGTGCAGCCGGGTACTTTCCAAGGCTGCACTGGGGGAGGAGGCGTGAGGGCCGCATCTCTGGAGGCTTCGCACACAAGGTAAGTTCACATGGGTCCCAGGAGTGATGCGCAATTGCACATCATTTTCAGCAAGAAGCTGGAAATGATATATTGCATAATCGCCACCTACTGGCCCCGGCAGTGTCATGTGATTACGAGGACATCGTGAAATGGTCCTCGCAATCACGCGACGCTATGGAAGCCCTTTTGTATGTGAAATGGCATGCAACAAGGGCCATGCTTTATGCAAGCATGAATTTACTTCTATTGCACAACAACCAAAAAAGTAGAAACCCATATATAAGGGACACTACTGACATCTAGGACACCAACAAGATTCCAGCTTTTTATAGGAAAAAAAATACATGTTTTTCATTGAGACATTCCTCCAGGAAAATGGCCAACTGACAGTAAAGGTGTGTCTCTTACCCTCAGTGTGATTTTTGTCTAGTATGTTGAAAAGTTTTTTTTGAGTGGGAGTCAATTCCTTGTTGTTACATGTCTTCAGGTTAATTCCAACTTAGGGCAAACCTTTCCTAAAATTGATCAGAAGTGTTGTTACTTTCCTCTAAGGCTGCTATAGTGTTACTTGCTGAAAGTCACCCAGTGGCTGACTGATGATTTCAACCCTGGTTTCCATGAGTTCTTTATCACTCTGGTGCTCAGACCACAAACACAAACACAAACAATTCCTACTGCATAGGCTTTTGACAGTACTGAAAACAAACAAAACCATTTGTTGCTTATCCTTGTTGCATGGTTTTTCAATAGCACAGAAAGCAAACAAGACCATTTGTACTTTTGGGTATGAAACAGATGGATTGCACCATTAGTGACACCAGAGACAAAAATTAGAACAGGCCAAAGGCACAACGGAAGCCATTGCTGTGGATTTGACTGGGTGATGGCTGCAGAGTGCTGTGATTTATGAGATGCGGGAACAATACAGTCTGTAGGCTTTGCTTGCGCTGCCTCCAGGATTCTTAATCACAGCAGCAGCAGCAGCCATGCAGCGCTGTCTTTGGTAGAACAGATTTCTCATCTCCAAATCTCAAACTTGGAATTAAACTAAGAAAAAAAATATCATCCTTTGTGCAGTTCAACAGAAAGGAATGATGTATAAAGTATAAATGGAGCAGTTACGGAATTCAGGTACCAGCATCAATGCTAGAAGTTAAATAAGAGCTCCGGAGGTAATTTCCTCTCCTCCAAGCTGCACAGAGCCTTCAGAATGTTTCCTGACTGTGATTTGGAACAAAGATTTTTTTCCTTGAGCAGATTTCCTTTGGATTTGTCTTGATCCATGGAGACTAGAACCTAGATCTCACACGTTCTGGTTCAATAGTTCTTCTACTTGATCCCTGGCTCTGAGAATAGACTGTCAAAGAGGCTCTCCTACCTACATGTCTATGCCCTTTGAACCTATTATATTAGCCTCCTGTGAACATTCTGTGCAAGAACCTACACCAAGGCTAGGCAGAGTAAATGTCCATCTATGATGCTATTAATTCTTTTTGCAATGCACCTTATGAATTAATTCTGTAATGCAACCTTTATGTTGAATGATAATAGTATGGCAACAGATTTGCAGTCCAAAGCACAAACAAATGCATATGTGTATTCATATGTAGTATGCCTTCATGTGCAATGTGCATGAGAGATGCACATCTATGAGCAGTGGCAACACATGCACAACTCTGCTTCCATAACTTTGAGTTGAAGGTGGGCATTACTTATGAGAGAAAAAAATGTTCTGCCATTTCTGCTGTTACCATGCCTTACACCCATCATGTGGCATGTCATGATTGGCAAGAAATATAATTTATTGGTATGAGATATCATTATATACAAATGGGACACTTAATGGCGGGGAAACATGTGGCAAGTAGGCCTCTGACTGTATACCTGGGCTAGGTTAGCATGGCCTCTGTTTGGCCAGGTCATAAGGTCAAGAAGAGTTAATCAGGAAAGCCCAGAGCAAATGGATTTCTGATAATCCTGTCAACAACTGACATCTGAATCCAATAGTCAACAAAACTGCTCAAGTGGAGCTGGTGAGCACCCCCACTGTGTTCATTTCCTACCAAAACCTTCCCCATTCATGTTGCCCAACCAAGACAATGAGAGACTGTTAGGACTCTTATCAAAGTTTTGTCATCCAAAGTAAGACAATCAGTCCATTCTGGTTTTGTTTACTCTGCCAGACAGCAATTAACACTTGCCTCTTTAAATCCTAGCTGTACTTAAATCCTAGGTCAGACACCAGCATTTCACTAAAATTTGGGGTGCAATGCTGCACCCCAGTCTCTCATCCCTTTGTGCTGCCCTCAGACTCTTGTGTTTGAGCCACTTCCCTTTGATCCTCCACTCCAGGACCAGTAAATATCCTATACACCCAAAATCTCTATCCAGCCTTTCTCTCCTTTCCCTTCTCTAGCCTTGTCTGGTTTGTGAGACTGCTTTATTTCTTGCGTGTGTCTGTGAATCCCCAATAAAACATCTTTTGACTCTCAATCAGTGTCTTGCAGTTAGTACTGGCATACACAGGCAAAAAGATCCCTTAGTTGTGCCCCTCTCACAGGTCTCCTTTTGAGCTATAATTCCCTACCTTCCTAAGGAGATGCTGGTGGACCTCAAGGTCCCCAACCTTTCGAGATAACACTACAGAGGAATTTAAGACATCATAAGGTTCAAGCTTGTATGTTGTCCAGGTATATCAGAATCTTTTGTGGCCAAACCTGAGAAGAATTCAGGGAGCTAAGTTTGTACAAGCTCCAAAGACCAATGTATTGGCATTGTTGTTGAAAAAACACAGACAGACACCCATAACAAGAGAGGGCTGCTTTTGATAGAGTGCAAGTGACAGAAGCCAAAGTGATAAGATCCTTTCTTGGATTAGTAATATGGTATTTAGAGGCAGGGAAAAGGTGTTTCACTTAGGTCATTTCTGTACTACACTGTTATAGTGCTATTTATTCAACTTACAACATCCTGTAGAATTCTGGAGTTTGTAGGCCAAAGAACTCTCAGGCTGACAATACCAAAGGCTCTTCCCTTAATTGTAACTAAGACCATTTCCACACTACACTGTTATAGTGCTGTTATTCCACTTTCAACGTCCTATGGATTCCATAGGACGTTGAAAGCGGAATAATAGCACTATAACAGTGTAGTACAGAAATGGTGTTAGTTGTTGTCATGGAGGTATTAAAGCAAAGGATCCTGTGAGGAAAGGAGTTGGCAGGATCAGCAATAAAACAGTTAAAGACACAGAGATTCAAATTCAAACACAGAGCACACAGAGACCTGAAACAGATTGGGTTATATAAGTTTTGCTTCATAAACTGAAAGAACATAATCCCCATCCCTAAAATATATTAATCTTAACTTCTTTTTGGGGAAAGAATATTTCCTATTACTCTTACCCAGGAAGCAGCTACTGGGAGGAGCGCCACATTGAAGACATTGCACCTTCCAAATAAGAATTCTTCCCCCTTAGATGATTTTTTTTTAGCACTAGAATAACTTAAAAGCTCAGGCGGACATCTAGAAATACAGTTTAGATGTCCAAAGAAAAGGAGAAAGCAAAGCTACCAAGACAATAAGAACACAACAGAGTCATAGGTGTGAACAATTTTCAATGTATTTCTGCAATGCTAGAAATTTGGGGATTGAAGGAATATTTCACCAGGAGATGGATTCCTGTTTGGGGGAATATTCTAATTCTCCTCCCCAACTATAATCTTGTTTTTAGACTCAGTTGTCCAATGTGTGTGACACATTAAATCTACTGGAGCCCTACACAACATCTCACTGGAAGCTCAACATTTGCTTTCTACGTTCCAAGGAACTCAGGATACATTGCATGGGCTCTGCCTTCTGTTGGTGTCTTCTCTAACAACACTCCTCAGAGGTAGGGTAAGACAACAAGAAGAGAGATTATTCCAAAATCAAGATGTGTACTTTATATTTGTAAGTGGGCATTTCAACCTTGATCCCTCTAAATGACTTGACCAGAGCTGTTGAACTCGTTTGGTCATCAAACTCAGGCAACTGTGATCTAAATAACTATGCCAACACTTTTCATTTCAAGTTTATTTATCCTTATTGAAGCTTCTGTCACTTTGTGAAAGTCCCCTCTGGCATAATTTCTATTTTGATGTTCCAATTCTCACCTTCCATGGATTTTTTTTTAATCCTACTGGTGTCAAAAGCTTCAAGCAGAGAGATTTGTTTCCATTAATTATCTATTCCTCTGGGGTCCTCACTTTGTTGTATGATGAAAATATATACTATTTGCTTAGATTGTTGTCAAGTTTAATTTATTTCCCTACACTTTTCATCAAGGCCAGATCCAGCCAAAGCTTTAGCAATGTAAGGGAGTGATATTAATTAATTTTAGGGAGCTTCTACCACAGAATCTGAATTAGTATTTGTTGTTGTTAACTGCTGTCAATTTGACTTTGACTTATGGTGACCCTATGTGTAAGACACCTCCAAGTTATTATATCATCAACCACCCTGTTCAGGTCTTGCTGATTTACCAAATATTATTGTCTTTTCTAGTGAGTCAAGTCATCTGTCGGGAGTGCTTTGAGGGTGTTCCTGCATGACAGGGAGTTGGACTGGATGGCCCGTGTGGTCTCTTCCAACTCTACATTTCTATGATTCTATGATTCTATGATTCTATGATTCTAAGTCTTCTCATTATATGTCCAAAGTACAACAACCTCAGTTTAGTCATCTTGACTTTTAGGGCTAGTTCAGACTTGATTTTTTTCTAGGTCCCATTTATTTGTCTTTTTAGCAGTCAAGGGTATTTTGGAGAACTCTCCTCCAGCACCACATTTCTATTGAAAAGCTCATGGTGCACCTGAAACAATAAAGTAGATGTACAACCAAACACACATTCATTTCAATGCTTCTGCAGACTTAAATTGGATGCGGGCATTCTGCATTTGGGAAAAAAAAGTCTATCCATTTCCATATACTCCTGTGTAAGACCACCCAACAGCACTCCAGCTCATGTATGGTCCAACATATAGCATGGACTCTTACTCAGATGCAACACTGGCATAAAAATAGTTAAGCAATTGATTGGATGGTTTTAGAGGTTCTGTAAGAGTGGTCTGTAGTGCAACCAGTCAGTTCGCAAGTGGACATCTAGCTCCCTCATTTACTTTTTGACTAGGTGAGTAGGAAACAAAATGACTTTGGCACCTTGTCCACTGTTAGTTATACAAATGGGAGCTCCATATTTATGTTGCACTACTAGTGTGTAGGATCTTGGTCTTTCTCTCCCTTTCTGTCATTAAAAGGACCTCTCCTAGGCGTAAAATGGCCCAGGAGAGCATGAAAACATGACAAAAAGCCCCCAGGCTCCTCAAAGGTTATTTGAAGGCAAAAGGTTTTTAGAAATGTTTGCGGGGAGGGTATAGTGGCAGTTAATGTACCACTAGTGTTCCAGTTTCCCACTTCTAGTCTACTTCATGGGCAAGGAAACTTCAACAGTCTCCTCCAAGGGTTTGGTCTGCAGCGCCTACATTCCTTTATAACAGCTGGGCTGGTAAGGATTGTAGCCCAAATCAAGCCCAAAATCCTACATTGTGTTTCCATAGTGTAAATTCACATTCATGTAGTTACAGGATGATTGGACCACATGGACCTTTTTCTGTTGCTAAACACCAACATAGTGCAACCAACTGTAAATCTGTGAATGTGTATCCTTGTTGTCCCATTGTGCAATTTGGAATGACTGTTTCAACAATCCCAGTAAATCAAGGGGTGCACTGAAAGCTTTGATGAGTAGTTGTTCACTATCTGAGAATGCACAAGTACATGTAGAGTGGGAACACATATTACCAAGCCGTACACTTCCATTCCACTATATGGCTTAATTGGTAAATATTGGTATGAAATATATACTATATCCTACTATGACTAGGAAGCTTCCTAGCAAAGAGGAACTGGCTATATATGTGCATTGCAAAACCAGATCAAATTGAGACCTCAGGGCATGGCTGGATCATAGTCGGGGAAACTGTAGAGATAATGGACCTACAGATGTCCCTCAATGACTCAACCTTAAGAAACAGTAACACCCGAAACTGCTACCATGGAATGACTGATTGTTTTCTTCCTTCATCCATCAAAACTCTCTTTTTTGTCTCCTCACCTGTCCCACCATTAAGGAGTTGTCGTGATTCCAATCAGCCCTTTCTCACCTAATGCTAGGACCATTAGCTCATTCTGGACACAATAGTCTACTCTGCCAGAGGGCCATTGACACCTTCCCCCACAGGGTGCAAAAAGAGTATTTAAACCCTGGCTTTGAGCCAGATAGCTCATTCTTTGGCATACTGATTGTCATTCTGCTGTTCCAATTCCCATTTGGTTCCCATTTGATTCCCAATTCCCCCCAATAAAACAATTATTCTTTGAATATTCAGCTGGTGTTTGTGCATTTATACCGATATATAGAGGTGTAAAAGATTCTGTTAGGTTACTCACCTCTTGCAGGCCTTCCCTTTGAGCTAACATTCTGCACTGTTTAATGGGGCCACTGGAACTGTGGGTGGATCCCTGAGTCATCCACATTTTGGGGTAACAGTACTGCTTACCTAACCATGAATTGAATAGAAGTGTTCAACAACAGCCAAAAAAACTGCAACAGCATGCATGCATAAGGAAAATTACAGATGTGAATGACAGCCACAGAATTCTGCCTGAAATATGTGCATTCTCTAATTGGTAGTGGCTTCGAAAAGTCTCCAAGAATAGGTTTTTTCTTTTTCTTTTTCCCAAAGATCATTTTAGTTAGAAAGACTGGAATCTAAATCTGGGACATGACAAAGCATACAATGTACCACTGAGACGTAGTCTCTCTTTCTGCTTTTGCAAAGCATTCAGTAGAAACACACCCCACTGAGCATCGGATGGCAGTCACTATTCATAACAATAATGAACAAAGTCAACACAAATTTGGGAAACTTGAGGTGGGGGGTCCCCAGATAAATTTTAAATCTTCTAATGAGATGGAATTTACCAAACAGTTTATTTATAAAGTGACGTCTTACAGTGCTTGCAAAAGGAAGTGTAAATATTTGAAAAATATTAAATTAGGTTCTTTTGACGTACCAAATGTATTGTCTTAGACAGTCTCTGATTATGAGCTTAGTCTCTGGTTTGCCTTCATTTTGGGGACTGGCAAAAGCATTCTGCAGTCAGACATACTTTCTTGCAAATGTTTCAGAAGTGATCATTGCTGTGCTGTCATTCAAACTTCAAGGATTAGAATCAGACTTGGCAAGTTGTTTGTTCCAAAACAAAACATTAAGTTCTAAGCTACAACTGAAACAAAACAAACAAACAACCCAGAATAAAAATGAGGCAAATTTGCATATATTTACTTTGTTCAAAAACTGAACTCTCTTTCTGTTGTCCACGGGGAGGAAAGTCTTTTCAGGGAAGTAAAGCTTTACCCTGACCCTTTCTCTACAACTTCTGAAATGTTGGTGGACACAATAGGCACATTTTCAGGTGCTCAGCCATGAGGATTCAGAGTTTGTTTGCTCTTAAAACAAATGAAGTATAAAGTGCTCAGGGTGAGAAATCCTTTACAAGAGATACAATCAAGCTCCTATCTGCTATAATCTGAAAGATGCTTTACGTATAATTATACATAATTATCTTGCATTGAGCACTTAGTTATGAATGCATAACTAAGGCCTTTTCAGCACTTTGATTTAGCAACGGGGCAGAGCGTCCTCCAGTGAGGACGTTTGCACTTAGGTGCGGACTGGGTCCAGATCACTTTATGTATGTCCAGACTTCAGCCCACTCCAGAATGACCAGAACTGGTGGTTCACCGTGCTACCGAAAGACCGCTTAAAAGAGGTCTTTCAATAGCACAGCACACTCCAGTCTGTCACTTTGCTAATGTGTAGATTTGCAGGCTTGCACCAGCACGAGGCTGCAATCTTCCGGGGGTGGGCTTTAGGCTGGCCAGCTTCTCTGGTTGGTGGAGAGCCTCCACCAACCGGAAAGCACCATTTTCATCCCCGGAGAAGTGTGTAGCGCGGGCACACACTGCTCCGGATCAGCGGAGGGAGCACACCAGCTCAGTAAGTATCAGAATGCTCCGTTTCCCCCCAAAGTGCGAAAAAGCTCTAAGTAATGTGTCTTGGCCTGACTCCTCAAGCCCACCTTAACAGCTAGTAGCTACATTAGGCAAAGGAAGACCATTCCCTGGAACAAGGAGTATGGCTTTTTCAGCCTCCTTTTACTACCAGGTGAGGCTGTGACAGGGTCATGCTTCGGATTGTCACAGCCTCACTCACTGGCAGAAGGGGTTACTATCATCCACCTCCTTACCCCCTGATCAACAGCTGAACAGGTGTCCTTTGCTTGATACTGCTGTTAGCTGTTAAGGAAGGTTGGGAAAACATTAATGATCATGACACTATTGCCACAAATGTGACTACGTAGGGCATTTCTGCTCTCATAGTACTATTATTCCACGTTCAACATCCTGAGGAATTCTGGTTTGTAGTTTACTGAGACCAAAGAGCTCTCTGGCTGAGAATTCTAAATGCTCCTCTCTAAACCCCAGGATTCTATAGGATGTTGAAAGTGGAATGACAGCCCTATAACAGTGTAGTGTGGAAATGGCCATAATATCATTGCCTACTAAGCAGTTCAGAACCATAATTCTAGGTTATAAGTCCCTAACTTCAATATGGAATGTCAGTCTTTATTATTAAGATCTATTTTCACCTGCATTTTATTTGAAGCTTTCCATTCCCCTGGAAAACAGATGGATAGATAAGTGTGTGCATCTGATTTGAAAACGACATAATACATCTTAACTATGTATGATCCCCAACCTAGAGCATACTTACTTACCATCACCATCTGCTTATGAATATTGACAACAGAGTATACTGAACATCCACCTTAGATGTAAATCAGGATTTCTGGGGGCAAGTGAAGAATGTAAAAGTGGAGGCATTTTGCTAATTTATTTATTGAGTTCTATTTATTAATCAGTCTGTGTGTATATGTGTAAAATTGTATTTCCCATAAACATATGGTCAAGGGCAAGATCTGATCTTAAAAAGACTGATCTTTAAAGACTCTAACTTTGGTTTTCATGGATGTTGATTGCCTTCTTTTTGACCCTGCTCAGGATTGGCTATCTCTGCATAATATTTTCTTAATGAAGGTTCCAGTCTCCAGGGGAAACACAGTGTCCTGAGCTTGCCCTGTTGCCAGTTTGGGATGAAGTTTTGACCTACAGCATCCATATCATTCATAACTGGAATGGGAAAGCATGACACCTCTCAGAGATGTCATATACAAGGTGATGTTGTATATAGTTTATATATTTTATTTAAAGTATTTTTATATTGCTTCCCAGCACACGAAGACTGCTGCGGCAATGAACCAACAAAAATTCATTAAAACAATACATTGATAGAAATATTTGTCTTACTCTTCATTCTTATCAATGTTTACCTAACCTTGATTTTGATAATTAATACCTTATTAAAGAAAGCTGTCCTGTCTAACCAACTGCTCCTCAAATCCAAGGTCACATCATCCTTTAGTGACAGACACAGGGAAGGGAGAAGTTTATGCAGGCTTAGTGTTAGGAGAGTACAAAGCTACATAGACTTTGGAAAGAAATTGCTTCAGACATGTAGCATCAAGGGACAATTAATGCATGTAAACTTAACTCCCCCCATACAAAGTTCTTTTCCAGTTTAAAGACCTCTAGTTTTTGTTGCTAGAATCTGCTTTCTCTCTCCTGTTGCTGTTTTTGTATGACTTCAAGTTGTTTCTTATTTATGGTGACTCTAAGATGAACCTATGGCAGGGTTTTCTGGGCAAGATTTGTTCAGAGGTGGTTTACCATTGCCTCCCTCTGAGGGCTGAGAGAGTATGACTTGTCCAGGGTTACCCACTGGGTTTCCATGGCCAAGTGCAGACTCAAACCCAGTTCTCCAGCGTCGTAGTCCAACGCCCAAACTACGACACTGCAGTGGCCCAACTGTTCATCTGTAACGTCCTTGCTTAATCATTCCTTTTCTGAATTAGAAAAAAGCCTACGGTTTGCATGCTTCAAAGCTACCATGTGCCAACATGTACTTTCGATTCTCAGTTACGCTTGAGTTTTCCTTTGAGATCTCCCTCTCTTCCAAACAGGCTGATTCTCAGCTTGCGGTCCCTTGATGCCTTCAAGTGTTACACTGGTGTTCCTTGCTGAGCACTTAATATTTAATAGCTAACATGCAAGCTCTTGTTACGCTAACTGGCTCAATTGTCCTCTTTTATTATTTCATGGCTAGTACATGAAATAAGCTTGTATATCAGAGGATTCTTTCTTTCTTTCTTTCTTTCTTTCTTTCTTTCTTTCTTTCTTTCTTTCTTTCTTTCTTTCTTTCTTTCTTTCTTTCTTTCTTTCTTTCTTCTTCCTTCCTTCCTTCCTTCCTTCCTTCCTTCCTTCCTTCCTTCCTTCCTTCTCCTTCCTTCCTTCCTTCCTTCCTTCCTTCCTTCCTTCCTTCCTTCCTTCCTTCCTTCCTTCCTTCCTTCCTTTTCGTACTGATGGGCTCATTCAAGACTCTGTGATGCTTTTGTTACTCAATTAAATGGACTAGGTGAAGGCAGCTTGGCTATGTGATGAAACAAAGGAACATGTGGGAAAAGGGAAGCTGCCTTATACTCACTCAAACCCAAGTTATTTTTGGACTACAGCTCCCAGAGTACAGCAGTCAATATGCTCAGTGACCATTGGCCTTAGCATCACCTAAACTGACTGGCAGTGGGTCTTAAGCATTCTCCAGCTAGAAAATGCTCATTTTACTTGTAAATAAGTGTAAACTGTTATGGGATACGTGGAGATAAATCAGATACAAAAAAACAGTTGCAGAACAGGGTCACTTTTTCTGGGCATCTCAGACCTCAGAACAGCAGTCCTTGAACAAAAAGGGGGAAAATGGAAAGAGAAAGAGCAGAAATGGTAATTTGTCCACTAACTCCAATCCATCAACAGTGGGTTTAAAAGAGACAGTGGTTTTCTGGCACATTACACTTCTTATAAACAAGTTAACACTTAAGCTTCATGAGGGCTCTTTTGGTCAGTTCATCACATCTCCTTTCTGGTTCCCAGCCAGCATCACACTACATTCCAGTAACTCCCTCCACTATTCATGTGGTTATCTACTCACCTTTGCTTTAGGTAACATCTTTCCTTCTGACAGAAGAGAAGGTTAAGAAGAGACATGATAGCCATGTTTAAATATTTGAAGGGATGTCATGTTGAGGAGGGAGAGGGCTTGTTTTCCACTGCTCCAGAGACTAGGAAAAGAAGCAATGGATTCAAGCTGCAGGAAAGGAGATTCTACCTGAACCTCAGGAAGAACTTCCTGATGGTCAAACTGTCTGGCAGTGGAATATGCTGCCTTGGAGTGTGGGAGAGTCTCCTTCTTTGGAGGTTTTAAAGCAGAGGCTGGATGACCATCAGTTGGGAACACTTTGATGTGTGTTCCTGCATAGCAAGAGGTTGGACTCGATGGCCCCTGTGGTCTCTTCCAGATCTATGATTTTATGATTCTATGACTTTATCCCCACCATGACGGTTCCTAAAACTGAACTTGTCACCTTATCACCATTACCCACAAATTTTGCATTTCTATTTGTTGTTCACACGCACAAGTTGCTCATTTATAGCTATAAAACTCTGTTGTGAGGCACCTCACTTCATGTATCTGATGAAGTAGACTGAAGTCTATGAAAGTTTATGCTGCTGACGTCTTTCTCTGTTAGTCCCAAAGGTGCTACAAGATCTCTTTGCATATAGATCCAGACTTTCACAGCTGTGCCTTTCAGTAACTGTACTCTGGTGCTATGGGAATGAATCTTAGCAAGTCCCACTCTCACACATTCATCTTTTTCTCCTCTTTTCTGATTTATCCAATTCTGCTTTTAAACCAAATTGAGTTCTCTGTGCATGTGAATTTAGGTGTACATTTCAGTTTAAACCATGGTTGGTGAACAAGACAGGATCAAAAACCATGGTTTGATCATGGTTTGTTTGATTAAAGCATAGTTTAAACCAACCACATTTTCTTGTAGTTTAGATATAGCACAGAACTTTTAAACAACAAGCTGAAGGCTTTTGTGTCCTCACTTCAGTGGCTCAAATGGCAGCTGGTGGTTTCCTTGTCAGGGGTGAATCTACTTTGGCTTCTAACTCAGACTTTAAATGAGCTATCCAAATTGCTGACCGCCCACTATCCCTGCAAGAAAAAAAAGTTCAGTACTTTAGTTTTAGCTAGTGCTTTGGAAGCTCCTTCAAAGTTCCAAGTAAAAGAGGAGGGGAATCAGTGTCCTACATGAAATGGAAGCCACCAGACAACACTGAATGGCTTTTAGTGGATAAGACTGAAGAAATTCATGGAGGACAGCTCTTACCTATATAGAAATCTCCTTGGACAGATGAATATAATGTGCTGTATTCCTACAGGAAGTTCTGGAGTCCTAACTTCATGGCCTACTTATGTACTTCCCAAAAATGCTAGAGTAGGGAAGGATCATTTTTATTTTCTTATTAGGCGTTATGATTCAGAGATGGCCAACTATTTGATGACCCTACAAAGACAGTTTTAAATCAAGATGGCCAATGTTGGCAGAACAAACTCCTCACTGAGATTAAAAATATTGCTCCCTGTATAAACATAGTCCCATTCTGCTAGCCAAGGGAGTAACTCAATTGAAATTGATCTCAGTTGTCTGCCAAGCCAATGCAGAATTCAGTTCACCAGAGTGCTGCTCACAATGGCCTTTGCTGACTAATGATTTATTTAGTTTTTCTTAATATAATGACTCAAAGTGTCTCCTCTCTGTCTGGCACAAGTTTGGCCCTCGCAAGGCCACATTTTGTACTTATGACATACCTGTTTTTTTTTTTTTAAAAAAAAACACTGAGATCTCCTACTCCTTCTTTTTATTTGAGCATTATCATCACACTTTTACATCTCAGCCTGCAGTCCTTTCAGACCAGACAGTTATAGCATTATGATTCCACCTTAACTGCCAGGGATAAAGCCTATGGAATCCCATGGTTAGTAGTCTGGTGAAGCACTATTGCTCTTGGGCTAAGAATTCTAACTATCTCACAAAAACTACACAGGATTCCACAGGGCAGAACCATGGCACTGTAAGTGGAATCATAGCATTATAATTATTTAATCAGGAAAAACACCTTGTGGAAACACTACTCCCTCTGTGTTATTTCTTCCTAACACAATGGGAATGAATCTTAGCCCAGTGGTAAAAGATATTGACTGGCATCCTGTTAGTAAGTTAGGGCACCATAATGGTTTCATATTCTCAGTTGTGATTGTGGCACTACTGTTACAACCACAATTGACCCTGAAGCCCAATTGCAATGTCTGTAGGTTGTTGTGGGTTTTCCAGGCTTCGGGACCGTGTTCAGAGGATCCTCTGAAGATGCCAGCCACAGAAACAGGTGAAACGTCAAGAGAAAATACTAATAGAACATGGCCTCAAAGCCCAGAAAACCCACAACAACTTATGGATTCCAGCTGTGAAAGCCTTCAACTTTACACTGCTGATGTCTGCTAGGGTCCTCTGGAAGTCTAAGTGGATGATGCAATCTTTTCATATCTGACTGCAGGGCCCACAGCCAGACATTTTTCAGATACCTACCACTCTCACCTGGCACAGAGTGGCCATGCAGGATGGTGGTATGGAGAGACTGAAACAAGTAAGTACAAGGAAGAGGTTTTAGCTGGTGTGGATGTGAGTGGGAATACCAACTTCTGCATCACTCCCCCCGACAAAAAAATAAAGACACATACATGTGTAAGGTCAACATAAAGCCAACCACAGTCTAGACCCAACTTAATATGCAGTAACAGAAATTCATGTAACACAGGTACTTCTAACCCTAAAGTCCTCAAAATGGTTCACAATTAATAGCCTAAAATAATACCTACAAAAATAAATAAAATATCAATACCAAATGAATGCATTGAGTTCACCTTTCTGTATAGAAAGAACTCATTTTGTACTTCCTGAGACTATGAACAAAATAGAATACACCTTGACTCAGAAATCCGTACACTTTTATTTTAAATGAAATAAATAGTAGGAATAAATATATAAATGTTTTAATTTATCAGGCTAGCTGAATGTATTTTACATTTTTTTAAATGGCAATCCACATATTTTCAAGAACTTTATAAAGAGATGTAGTGCATAACGTGCATCTTTAAAAAAAGCACACAACTAAAAATCTGCACAATTTCTGTTGTCAGTGGCAACAGATGCACCCAAAAATGGATGCATAAGAGCTATGCATTTTTAAGAACATGTACAAAAACACACACCTCCCCCAGGAGAGAATGTAAACATGAATTTAACCTGAATTTAAGTAGGAAATCAAGAAACTCCATCACCACTAGGGCTGTGATATAAATGCAAAAGTAAAAGTAAGACTGAACCATATTTTGGAGAACTTCTCCCCATCCACAAACAATAAGCCTATTTTTTTTTCAAGTTTCACTTTAGCTTTAGTTTTTACCCCCTTTTGTCCTTTATGAAACCAGTCTGGTTTCTCATAGATTTCACGCACATATTGTTGCACAGACATGTTGAGGAACCTACATGAGGTCCCCATGAAGGATCACAGATACTGTGAAGAAAAGAGATTCATAGACCAAGAAAGCTGAAAAATCTATTTTAATAGGACAAATGGTTATCTCATAGATTCTGTTCTGACTCCTTTCTCACCATTTCAGTGCAAAGCAAAGTAATCAGGCCTGCATTGTTCTCTCTCTCTCTCTCTCTCTCTCTCCCTGTGTGTGTGTGTGTGTGTGTGTGTGTGTAAGTGATTGGTGGCTAGATTAAATTCTGTATGCAAGGTAGTGTTATCCTTTTCATCAATGTGACCTACACATGCTGTGCTGATGAGCCAGATAAGGTTGTTGCTGTCTTCACCTCATTTATTAGAGTCAAAGCACCAACAGGAGGAAAAGAAGAGGAAAACTCAAAAGCCTAAAATTATTGCGGTTTTTTTTTTTTTTTTGCATTTTTAAAATGGTTTAAGCCACCTCCTTCTAAAAGATGAGCAAAAGCAGATATTATAATATGTAACGTGGCAGTAGAAGTCACACATGTATTTTGTAAACCACAGGCTAAGTATTTTGGATGGAATTCTCTTTCACAATCTACCCAGCCTAACTTTACACAGACTTAGCTACATAGCAGAGATATTAAGAAACCCTGTTAGTGCATTGCCAAGATGCATATCATGGCAAGTATCCCAATGCACGTTGGGTTCTACTGCTACACAGTGGCTCTCCCTAAATGGTGTCCTGTGATTCACAGGTCCCATTGTATCTCAGGCTATTTCTGCACTACACTGATACAGTGCTATTATTCCACTTTCAACATCCTATGGAATCCTGGGGTTTGCAGTTTAGGGAGGGGCCTTTAGAATTCTCAGCCAGAGAGCTCTTTGGCCTCAGTAAACTCCAAACCCCAGAATTCCACAGGATGTTGAAAATGGAATAATAGCACTATAACAGTGTAGTGTGGAAGTGGCCTCAGTTTCATTTTCCATTGGTCCCAATATACCTTGGTTGCTTCATTGGCTCAGCCTCTTGGTGAATAAGAATATTATGGAACCGCTTGATTCTATTTCCTGTAGATGTAAGTCTGTTCACAAAGAATTACAGCTGGCCCTCCGCATTTGTGGATTTAATTTTCATGGATTTATTTATAAGCTTCTGCCACCCCTGCCACCCCAACCTACTTCTTTTCTAGGGGAACTTTCCCTCTCAACAGCTCTGATCAGACCACAAAGTCCTTTAAAAACCCACCTCTGGTCCTCCCCATCCTTCATTAGCTGCTGCCTGGTTAGCTAACGATGACTCACATTCCAATTTCTCAACAACACAAAACTTCCCCCTCTTTCCCCCAACATCCAGGGAAGGAAATGAGTGTGAGAGAGGAAGTACAGATGAGAGAGAGGGGGTAAAGTTAGTATCACGATGCCAACCCACTTATTTTCCCTCTTCTTTCTTTGACCTGGCTTGGGCCATGGGTGCTCATTCGTCCCCCATCCCTTGACCCCCTTCTACTCACTGTATTGGATAGGCAAGTTGAACCTTGAATATTTCATCCTTGTATGAGAAGGCAAATAAATATGGCAGTTTTATTCTCTCCTGTAGGGCAAAAAGATTTTTTTTTTCCCCTGCAGTATTCTGCCTTTATTTGAATGGCCTGAAATTTTTATGGAGGAATCATTCTGCAGAGAAAAAAACACGGGGACATTTGGCACCTAAAATATTTTTGGGTGCCCTCCATAGAAACGGATGTGTTGGTTAAAAAAACAACAACATATATGGCTGGCGTCATGTTCAATATTTACAAGATTATAAGCCCAACATATGATCTCATAATGTTTGGGGTACATGTTTACAGTCATTAATGATTGGATATGATCTCCCAAACCTACCTCTAGATAGGGCCCAAACTTTCGGTTTTTGAGGTGTTGCAGAACAAGGCACTGGGAAATGAAAAATGCATAGCTCTCTCAGTCAAGAAGCTCATTGAGAGAAGCAGCTGCAGTAGACTCAAGAAGTCTCTCCAGCTGACCATCTCAATGCATCCTGTAATCAGAAGAGTGCCACATTTGTCAACTGCACTGCCACAGTCTTCAGCATCTCAGAAACCCTTAAGTTGGGGAACTGCTTGACTTAGGAAGCAGGCTTTTGGGAGGTGGAATTGGCAGATATAGCTACAACAGCAGAACTCCATAGTCGTAACTACATCTGTTGATGCAGGACCTTTGCCCTCCCATGTTTTGTCCAGAAAATTCCTGAATAGAAATGTAGGACACTACACCATTGTCTGGAAGATTGTGAGCCAACAGTCTTTGCTCAGTTGCTGTGTGTTTGCTCAATCTGATACTAATGGTTGATGGACAAGTTCAAAGATTCTGTTCTCCTTACAAGTCTTAAATTTTGCCCGTACATCCCTCCCAAAAGAGGACATTTTCAAAGATGGACTGTCCCCTTTTAAATAATATACATGTTTATCTTAGCAGATGATGGCTATCATTTCCCTCCTTTAAGATTTCCTAGATTGAGGGCAGCAAATATTGGCCTTGTTTCAAGTGGATTTGTGTCTATAATATCAAATAGCAACATCATGAAAAAATCTACAGATAGAGAGATATAAGTTTCTGGAGCACCCTATGTTGTTTGGGAGAATCAGGAAGTATCATTAAGGACCATTCAGTTTCAACTGCTCTGGAGGAAGCCCACCTATCTCTTCAAGTGCTCAAACATTGCATGTCACTCCTGGTTGCCCTTGAGAAAGGATTCTCTCTCAATAAATTGTGTATAAAGGAATGAATGGGTTGCTGCCATAAGCCCTCTCAAAAATGAATTTTGTATATGATGTGTAACCTGCACGCCATTGCCAATACCTCTTCCAAATGTGGTGCAAATCCAACAAGCCATTTTCACATGATGCTATAACAATCATACAAACTTGTTTATATTTGTATAGATTTATTTATAGCATTTGTGTGCTACACTACGACTGGAAAGACTCTTGGAATGGCTTACAAATACATAGAATAATCTTCACCTCCAGGTTTAAAATCCAAAAAAGGTATGACAGAAAAGGAAGGGGGATGTGGAGGGGAAAGGAAAAGAAGACAATTCAGGCACAGTTTCTTAACCATGTGAAAGTCCTATGACAACCAGTGGCTGCTAGTTGGCAGCCAAAGAAAGACAATACCCAGTGGATTTGGCTTCTCAGGGAGACTAAGGATGACCTTGCTTCTGTCCTCTTCCCTGCTCTCAGCCTGAGAGAATGGCTGCCTGGTAATAATTGCCAGGCTATGTCTGAACATTAAATTTCCTATATACTGCTTGACTTCTTAACACCCTCAGGGTAGGGCTTTTCCTGCTCCACACTGCTATTACAGGTGCATTTGGAATGGACATAAGAGAGACCCTTCTCAATGGCTGCCTCCAACTTGGGGAATTCCCTCCTGTGGAATGCTTGTTTGTCCCTCTGTCTACCAGTATTTTCAATAAAAGGCCATTTTATTTAGTCAGTCTTTTGGCTCTTAAGATGCAAAAAGGTCTTTTAATGGGTTATACTATTATCTTATTTATACTATATACTATAACTAAATGTTATACTATTATCTTATTTATTGCGATTTAAATTGTTTAGTGCTCTTAATAGAGTTGTTTAATTTTTTTTAAAAAAAATCATTTGTGCCAAATAGATTTCAGTTGTTCTTTGTTTTATTGTGTTGCATATATATTTTACTTTCATCCTCCAAGGACAGAGAGAACAAACCAGGACCTATGATCTTGCTCAATGTCACTCTTTGTAACAGCCAGTCTCTGGAGAGTCAGCACAAGCTAGAATCCAGGATGATACTTTAAAGCTTAGGAGCCCTGTCTGTCATTTCCCTAATGTACACAGAAGCAAAGAGTAGAAAACTGTCTGCATTTCAAGATGTTTTTGTTCCACATCCACACCCCTCTGATACCACTATCTCCTCTGGGCTACCTCTTTGACATTCAGAGAACTCCCTAAAGCATGGATGACTGGATTCTGGATTCTTAAGGGCACTCCAAATCAGAGATGGCCAGCTGAAGGCTGCGAGTTTAGAAGCAGCCTACGATGCAGTTCTGTGAAGTCCTCGGGGACCCTGCCAAATTCAATCCAAGATATAAGACAGTTTTCCTATTAGTGTCTTCTGAAAGAGAAGAAACACACTAGATCCATATTTTAACTAACAATGTAATTCTTTGCTAAGCTTCTTCTTGAAGGCAGGGACAAGAAATTTCTGTGAAGGTATCATGGACTTTTCTTGGCAAGGTTTGTTCAGAGGTGTTTGCCATTGCCTTCCTCTGAGGGTTAAGAGAATGTGACTTGTCCAAGGCCACCCAGTTGATTTCGATGACTGAGAGAGGATTTGAACTGTAGGCTCCAGAGTCATAGGCCCTTTTCGCATGGCATTTTCCATGAGAAAAGAGGGCCTGGAGCATTGCACGATTGTGAGGAGCAATCTGCACAATGCACTCACAATAGTGCAATGCTCCAGAGGCCGGTGGTTGCCGATTGTGCACCTTTTCATTTTTGGCTAGAAGCCAAAAATGGTGAACAATTGCGCATTGCTCTCTGGCCCTGCACACACTTACCTGGCGTGTGGAGCCTCCAGAGCTGCGCTGGTCACACTTCTTCTCCCAGCAAAGCCTGGGAAGGTCCCAGGCTGCACTGCAGAAGGATGAGGTAGGGCTCTCGCGTGAGCAGGCAGCTCATGCAGAGCTGAAGGACCCCAGATGCAAGAGCTTCTCACTGGAGGCTGCTCGCATGATCCCCGCACCCCAGCACTGGAAGATGGTAAGGTGTGGAAAGGGCCATAGTCCAGTGCTCAAACCACTACACCATGCTGGCTCTGGAATTTTCAGCAAGGAAAATAATATTTCAGCATAGAAATTTCTCCACTGAAAATGCATAGTCACACATAAATTTTGCACAGAATAAATGATGCAGCTGCTGGGTGTCCATTGCCAAGCAACAGAGTGCAGGACTAGCAGGAGGCCGTTCACAGTCCAACAGAGACACTAACAGTGAGTACCGCTTCCTTGTTTAGGGTGGAAAGAAACATCATCCAGAAACAGTCAAAGGGTCAATAATCCAGCAGGCAACACAGTCATACAGTCCAGAGTCAGGAAATCCAGGCAGGCAATGAGTAGGGAATCCAGAGAATGCAAGACAAGGGCCAACAACATGAGTGTTGTTTCTGGCATTCAGCTACTGCCCTGTGCCTTCCTTAAGAAGACTGGAGCCAGCTGGCTCTAATCCCAGCCTGATTAGCTCCTGGTGCACTTGCTTCTGTTTGTCCTCCTTTGAGGCTGCTGTTTATCTGGTGAAGCTTAGTTGACCCATAACAGTAAATTTCAAGCTGTGAAGATTATCATCAGTCCAGGATTCTTCTTGATAGGATTATTCAGCACTCAAAAAAGGATGCTTTTCAACCATTTTTCATTTTTTTAAAAAAATATTCTTTCCATCTCTAATGTGAACACAGCATGACTCTCTTTGTTTATGTTATTTTCGTCCTTGTATGTATTTCCTGAGAAAACAAATACAAGTTTCCTTTCTAGCTTACAAAGGAATTCTGAATTACAAAGGAATCTACCTCAAGCTGCATTGTGCTAGCCTGTTTCACTTGGTGTAATAGACATATCATATAGTCTCGTAGGACAGAGTACAGCAAGACAGCAATATGATTTACAGCCACAAATTTTGTACATGTTCACATGAGAAATTGAATAAAGTTATCTTTTAACAATAAATTTCTCAACCTTGCCAATGTGTCCATTAGGAATAAGAGCTTCTTTCCCTGCTTCCAGAAGAACAAAATTGGATAAGGTAGCAGACCGTGCTAGAACCTTCAGATAATCAGGAAGCCTTCAATCCTTTATGTTAAGCTGTACCCAGAATAAGGACATCCAATTTCCACTCCTTCCAGGGCTCATCTAGATGAAAGACGTAGGCCTGAGCCTTCTTTCAGGCCCTTTTTGCATGCAGTTTCTGTTCCGAGAGGGCCCCTTGAGCACTATGCACTCCCATTTACGCGACGCTCAAGAGCCGGACGCAGAGTAGACACACACCTTTTCATTTTTGTCTTTAAGCTGAAAATGGTGCGCGGTCGCACAATGCTCCTGGGGCCCGAGCGCACTTACCTGCTGTGTGGTGAGTCGGGAGCCGGGCCGGTCGCGCTTCCTGCCTCAGCGCTAGCCTACAATTCCCAGGTTGTGCTGTGGTAGGAAGGGGCGGGGCGCTCATGCAACCAGGAAGGGCTGCAGAACTCAAGCAGCAGGGAAGCAGCGTTCCTGCTGAGGCTTTTTGCGCAAGATGCCCCCCCTCCAGCCGTGCAAACGGGTAATGTGCGAAAAGGGCCTCAGAGAGGGCTGAATGCATGCAAATTAAGAAGCAGTGAGAGAGCTATATTATACGATTTCTATTTCTACTAGATATGATTTCTACTTGAGCTCCACAGACATCCAGGTCTCAATGGAAAGGAAAGGTCATGCCCTCTTACTGTCTCAGCAGGCAGGGGCTCTCATCTCCCTTTTTTGGCTGTTAAAATAGTTTCTCCCCCTCTTTCAAAATGTAACTTCTTCTCCACTCCTTGGCTCCCATTAGTTGTGCTTTTGATTAAATGCTTTCTTTTTTCCCTTCTTTTTTTTTAAAAAAGTTTCTCTCCTGCTTCATCCATTTTTCCCCCTTTACTGTCAGTTTCCTTAAATTACTGCAAACTGAGTTCAAAGTGGAGGAGGAGGAGGAGGAGGAGGAGAAAGTATAGTAGTAATAGTGGTGATGGTAGTAGTAGTATTAGTATTCAGTATTCAAAGGAGGAAACAGAAGAGAGGATGGTGTAGAATCATTCCCTTTCCAGTAGGCCAGGCAAAAGCAAACTCCTTGAGACTCTTCTAGCTTCATGTGTTCTTCCTTAATAATTTTTGCCACACTGACCACCCCCTGATGTTGCTCACCCGCAACTTGTCTCAGTTTTTATCTGCAAGATGTTGGAAGGCATGAGATGCACATCTAGATCCAATTTTTATGGAATCTAAAGTCTCCTTAAAACTTCTTTTGAATGCTTAAAGTGTTTTGCAATGATCCTTTCTATTCTATACTTCTGATGGGCAAGGCTAACCTAGAGTGTTCATAAAAGCCTTGCTGGATCTCACCAAAGCTTTACATAGCGCAAAATCAGTCCCAACAACTACCAGACACATGCTTCTGGATGTCTTATAGTTCACAATCCCTTTCTGTTCTTTGAATCTAACATCTCATCCTCAGTGGGAAACTGACTTTGAACATTTTTTTCTATTTAGTCATTAGTGATCATTGATGACCCACCATGAAATAATGAGACCAAACACAGAAATTTGGGTTAAATATGGGTCACTTTATTTGACCTATCCTAATTACGTTGCCTTGGCTTGGAAATGGAGCAACAGGTGGGAACAAACTGATAAGGTCCAGTTGAGACCAGGTGTTGCCCCATGACTTAGCCTTCACTTGAGTTAAACACCTCAGCCTGGGCAATCAAAAGACTTGGATTGCTTCCCAATCAGCCATAACTGGAAGATAACCCAAGGAACACCTATCCAAGCCAGAGAACCCTGTAAGTGAGAGACCAAATCCCAGGTCAGTCCCAAGGGCAGCTTTCTTCTCCATCCCCTGGGACTAAGTGGGTTCCAGACCCCTACCCTATCCTAAAGTTGCCAAAGGTGATCACTGAAGTCTTATATTCTCCCCTCACTATTTGCCACGGACAAGGGACAAGCATCTGTGTAATTGCTTTTCCTCACCAGACCAGCCAATATGGCCCTTGCCCTCTGTTGCAAATTTCCCAGGAACAAGATTTTCCCTTCTTCTGAAAAATAAATGCCATCAACTCTGAAGAGCTCAGGACACTGGAAGAAGGCACATGAAGGGGCAAACAAGCTTAAATAGCCTGTCATGTGCTGTGGTCTGGCTCCAGGCTCCAGTCACAAATCATAAATAACCCTGGTCTGTATCATGGAGACCTTGCGGTATCATTCACCATGCAGGTTCAGATAAGCATCATGACCACACAACTTATTGCTGTGAAGAGAATACAACGTTAAGAGATGTGAATTGTCACCCAGTCATGTAGATATATGGAAAGGTCACCAGCTGAACATGCATAATGTAGTTCTGCTTGATGTCATTATGCACGGGACATCAGTGTGTCTTGTCTCTTTTTGTAGGCAAAGTGAGATGAAAATAAGATTTGAAAGGTTAAAAAAAAAACCTGCAAGGGACAGAGATGCTTAAGTTAAACATGGTCTGTCATGCAATACCAGCAGACACTATTGCTGCAGTTGTGTCTCTCTGGGGAGCTAGTTCTCCCAAACTGCTAAGTTATGGCACTGCTTAGCAATTATGTTGCAATTGTTCATCTGGAGAAGTAGGAATTCATTCATCAATAGTTGGGGACAATTTGCCTTGCACCGAAATGGGAAAAGCTTCACTTGAGAAATTGCTCTATAGTGCTATGTAAGCATTAAAAATCAGGAAATTGAACTTCCGGGTATGATGGCGGACCGAACGGTCGTGTAAAGACAATCTGCCGATACACGATCACCCAGCGAGGTGGAATTGGCTCTGGAGAAATATACAAGAGCCGATCAAATACTCCCCTGGTAAAGGGATTTCAGAGGGTCCTGAAGGGGGCTTGATAACTTGCCTTCTGAAGACCTTAGGAGAGACTATTCTTCTAGGTCGGGAGACGAAGACAAGTAAGAGCCGAAAGGAACCACAACCGCGCTGGGTAGCTGTTATACAGCGAAGGGACGCCGATAGCCTTTTTTAAAAAATAAACAGCAAGTAGATGCGATCAGCAAAGAAATAAACTTACCTTTCAAAAGAACGTAACTGAGATCTCATCAATACAGACTGAGCTTTAAAAAAAAAAAAAGGTAAGCAAGAAGAAAGAATCTTGAAAGATTGGATTAAGAGAAAAAGCGGATTTTATGTTTAGTTGATCTCTTTTTTGGAGAGATAACTGTAAAACATCAGTAGAAACGAATTGTGAACATTTATTTGAGAAAATATTCAATACTCAATTAAGAACTGAGGAGAAATGCGGGAAGTGGCTGAGAAAGAGAGAGTGCAGAGTGGAGTGGAGAGTGGCAGCAGGACAAAGACAGAGTAGAATGGAGGACGGAGTTGGAGTTTGAAGAGAGGGGAGAAGCGGCGGCTGTGGCGGAGAAGCGAGGATCGGCAGAGGGACGGGGTAGTGTTGGAAGGAGTCGGAGACGGAGACGGAGATCGTGGAGAAGAGAAAAGCGGCGTGTCTTGATTCGGCGACACAAGCGGCGAGCAGCCGAAGAGGAGCGAAGGGAAGCGGCGGCGGCAGTAGAAACGGAGACAGAGTCGGAGATTGAGGGGAAGGGCGAAGCGGCGAGTGCTGACTGAGAATACAGGAAAGTGTAAGAAAGGACGGTGTTTGAAAGTGGAAAGGACTTGGAGAGAAGAAGACGGATTAGAAAGGTGCTGAGGTGAAGGCGGTGAGTGTGTGAGAGAGAAGTGAAGAGACGACGGAGAAAAGAGTGGGGAGTGTGACGAGGATCGAAGACCGGAGGAGTGGAGAAGAAATGTGTCTGGGATAGAGTGAAAATAGGAGAATTGTAGAAGGATTTGAGAATGTGGAAACACATAAAGACATCATAAAAATTAAATTATTTACCAAGGAGATCTGAAGATGATTGATATATATCTCTAATATACAGTATAATAGTGCTTGAGGACAGTGTTATAAACAAAGTGTAATAAGTTTGAAAGGTAAATTCAGATTGTATTTACAGAAGAGGGGAAGAGAGAGTACTTTTGAAGAGAACATTCTGAGTAGAAGGGCTGAAACAATTTGACCTTGGAGGGAAGGCATTAAGATAAACAAATTACTCTCAGCTGGGCTAAGACGAGATAATATTTGGATTTGTAAACTGTGTTTGAAATGTAGTTAAGTAGCACCACCTAGTGGTTAAAATAAAAAACTGTCCTTTTTATGAAAGAGGACAGTAAGTTTTTTTTTTCCCTCTTCTCTCTCTCTAATTCTCTTCTGACTTGGTGAGTGCTATTTCTGTTATTGTTGGATTATTATATTACCATACTCTTCTTATTTGATGTAAAATTGATAACCTGATAATTTGAATATTGATAGATACATTCAAATATCTGAATAAGAAATTTTTTTTAAAAAAAAAAAGGAAGAAGGAGGAGAAGAGGAAAGAAAAAGAAAAAACTAGACAGCACTAGTATTATTGATAAGAATATAGTATTGTACATATTTACACATTTATAGAACATAGTATTGACATTCATTGACAATTACTGATATTTGAGAAATTGCTTGATACTCACTGGTTTTGCTTAAGGGTGGTGAATAAGAACAGGAAAATATAAGTGCAGGTTGAGAAGTTATTCTAAGAATTATCATAAGTTATTATAAGAATTTTAGTTCGGTTTAGAAAGTCATAATTTGTTTTGTGATATCTGTAATTGAATTTAATATCTGTTGATAATGGCTACAAGAAAAAAGACCACAACCCAAACTCAGCTAACACTTGAAAGAAGAGGTTCTGTTGTACAGTCTTCACAAGCCGGAGGGATTGAAAAAATATTAGAAGAATCGATAAATCTTAAACAAGAAATAAGACAAGAACTGAAAGATACGAGAAATGAAATAAAAATGGACATTAAAAAAGAGATGGAAAGTATTAATAAAAAGATGGAAAAAATGAATAAAGAGATGAAAGCAACACAGAATGAAGTAAAACAAGTTGAAGAAAGACTGTTTAAAATGGAAGTGGAGGAGAAGGAAATGAAGGAAAGATTTAAAAGACAAGATAAGGAAATAGAAATTCAAGAGTTGAGATATAGAGACAGATGCTTGAAAATCAGAGGTTTGACAGAATGCCCAGCTGAAAATCTTTACAAACGTCTCATTCCGGAATTAGCCATGTATATGGAAGTGACGGAGGAAAGAATGGAACAAGAAATTGATAAGATGTTTCGTATCAATTCAAAAATGGCGAAGGAAAAGAATCTTCCAAGAGATATCCTAATTTGTTTCATTAGAACAAAGATGAAAGAGAAAATACTTTTAAGAAATTATGATGAAAAATTCATTATGGATGATATTGAATTGAAGATTTTTAAAGATGTGCCATTCCAGACGTTAAAAAAGAGACAAGAATACAGGATTCTGACAAATTATTTACAGAAAAATAACATTAGATACAGATGGGAGCGTACAGAAGGACTTTCTTTTACTTGGAATTTCAAAAGATACAAATGCACAACGACGGATCAAGTGGATGGATTGATAGATGAATTAAAAAGATACAAGAAGAAGACACTATATAAAAAACAAGAAACGTCAGAAACGACGCAAAAAAACAGAGAGGGAGAGGAATTAAATGAAGAATTGGAGAACGAATCTGAACATGAACAAGAACAAGACCAACTGAACTTGGAGATAGAAGATAAAATAACTGAAGAAGAGAACTGAAAAAATGGCCTTAAAATGTGTTTCCTGGAATGTAAAAGGTTTAAATTCGAGCTACAAAGTGAGACAGATCTTCCATCATCTTGAAAAAATGAAAGCTGATGTAGTTTGTCTACAAGAAACTAGAATTAGAGACAAAGATATTAAATACTTGAAAAATCCAAAATTAGGGCAATGCTTCATTTCTGCATATGGAAAAAAGAAAAGAGGAGTGGTAATGTACATAAATTCAAAATATCCAACACAAGAAGTATTTTTAGATAAAGAAGGACACTATGTCGGCGTGGAAATTCAAATCCCTGAGAGAAAAATTCTATTAATTGGAACATATTCACCATTAGAGAATAAAAGTAAATTTTACGAGAAAATAAAGGAAGAAGTACACAGATATATTGAAGATAGAAATCAAGACAATATTCTCTTAATGGGGGATATGAATGGAGTGGTGAATCCCATGACAGACAGAACAACGACATCAACGAAAAAAAAAGTTACAGGGTAGATTGCCGAAAACTTTTTTCAATCTGATGGAAGACTTATCGATGATAGATGTTTGGAGAAACAAACATGAAAAAGGTGACTTTACATTCTACTCTGATAGTCATAAAAGTATGTCCAGAATTGACATGTTTTGGATTTCGAAAACTTTATATTCATTAGTCAAAGACATGGAAATACTTCCAAGAATTTGGTCTGATCACAATCCTATTCAATTAGAGTTAAATTGTAAAAAGAAGACCAAATATAGTAATTGGCGCGTTAATGATTTTCTTTTAAGAAACACAGATTATTTGAAAAAAGTCAAATAAGCATTGAAGTATTATTTTTCTGAGAATGATAAAGATGGAATAGCAGCAAAGACGGTTTGGGATGCAGGGAAAGCCGTAATGAGAGGCCTGTTGATAATGTGGAATTCGGAGTGGAGGAAGAAAAGAGAGGAAAAGATAACAACTTTGGAAATAAGAATCAAAGATTTAGAGGAAGAATTAAGAAAGAATCCAGAGAACAAAAAGATAAGAAAAGAACATAAAGAATTACAAATGGAATTACAAGCAGAGAATTTGGTTGAGTGAGAAAAAATTGCGCACGCTTAAACAGAGAAATTTTGAAAACGCTGACAAACCGGGAAGATGGCTGGCGTATAAATTGCGGAAAAGAAAAGAAAGAAATTTAATTTTGCAAGTGAGAAAAAAAAATGATGAGATAACATCAGACGAGAAAACTATACTGAAAGTATTCAGGAAACATTATAAAGAACTTTATCAGAAACAGATAAAAAGTAATAGAATGATGAAAATAGAAGAATATCTAAACAATCAAGATTTGATAAGGATGTCAGAAGAGCAAAGGAAGAATCTAAACGCAGAAATTACATGTATGGAAGTAATAAATGCTATAAAAGATATCAAGATTGGGAAAGCTCCAGGTCCGGATGGGTTCACTGGATTGTACTATAAAGAAGTACAAGAAGAATTAAGAGAACCGATGAGGAAAATGTTCAATGAGATAACGAAATATGGTAAACCGGACTCTTGGAAAGAAGCAAACATTACTTTAATATTAAAGGAGGGAAAAGATTCGACAAATCCAAAAAGTTATAGACCGATATCACTATTAAATATAGACGGCAAAATCTTCACAAAAATACTTGCGAATAGATTGAAAATTATATTACAGGAAATGATACACGAAGACCAGAGTGGATTTTTACCCAAAAGATATATTAGAGACAATATTCGGACGGGAATTAATATGCTGGAATTTTATGAAAAACATAATGAGAAAAAATGTATGATGGTCTTCGTGGATGCAGAAAAGGCTTTTGATAACGTGGATCATGAATTTTTTTAAACTGTTAAAAAAGCTTGAATGTGGCGAAAAGTTTATAACTTGGATAAAACAATTATATCTTGATTGTAGAGCCCAACTGTTAATAAACGGAGATAAGGCTGATCCGATAAATATAACGAAAGGTACTCGTCAAGGTTGTCCACTCTCCCCTTTATTATTTATTATGGTGCTTGAAGTCTTACTAAGGAAGATAAGAAGAGATGATATGATCAAGGGACCTAAAATAAAAGGAGATAACTATAAATTAAGGGCATATGCTGACGATTTGGTAGTATTTTTAGAAGATCCGGAATCGAGTATTTCAAAATTTTTAGAAATTTGCGAAGAATTTGGAAAAATTGCGGGGTTTAAAATTAATAAAGAGAAAACAAAGTTTATATCCAAAAATATGAGAAAGGAAGAAATAGAATTAATAGAAAAAAGAACGGGTATAAAAGAGAAGAAGATTAATTACCTAGGAGTTATAATCTCTAAACAAAATAATGCACTATTTGAGAACAATTATGTCAAGAAATGGGGAGAGATTAGAAGAGAAATGCAAAATTGGTCAAAACTGAACCTTTCATTATTGGGCAGAATGGCATCAATTACAATGATGGTCCTTCCAAAGATAAATTATTTATTTCAGAATCTCCCAATTATTACTAATTTCAAGTACTTTAAAGAGTGGAGACAAGATTTATCGAAATTTATATGGGCGGTCAAAAAACCAAGAATCAAATGGAAAACATTAACAGATAGAAAAGAAAGAGGCGACTGTAATGTTCCAGATCTAAGACTATATTTTTTTGCAAATGGAATGAATTGGATCAAAGATTGGATAGAATTGAAAAATGAGAGAATTTTGAACCTTGAAGGCCCAAATTTAAGATTTGGATGGCATGGTTACCTTTGGTACCATAAAACAAAGGTTGATAAAAAATTCCTTAATCACTATATAAGGAAACCATTATTCGGAATTTGGAGATACTGGAGAAAGAAAATATATTCGAAAATGCCATTGTGGATTTCACCTCAAGAGGCGCTGATGGGGAGATCGGAACAAAATCCAGAAGATGGCTTACATACAAAGACCTAATAATCATAGATACCAGAGGAAACCAAAGAATTAAGACTAGAGAAGAATTGACTGAAGAAGGTTGGGATTGTCAATGGTTCCTATACATGTAATTAAAAGAAAGATGCAAAATGGATTTAAAAATAGAAGGAATCGAGACAAACTTTAAATTGAACGAATGGGAGAAAATAATATTCGAGAAAAGAGAACATTTAACATCACATCTCTATAGATACCTTCTAGATATGGAATTAGAAACTGAGAAAGTTAAAGAATCTATGATTGTTTGGGCGCAGAATATTGGTCATGCAATAAACTTAGAGCATTGGGAAAAAAGCTGGGCTATTACACAAAAATTTACTTTAGCCCAGAATTTAAAAGAAAATTACATCAAAATGTTTCACAGATGGTATTTAGACCCATCGAAATTGGCAAACATTTACAAATTAGAGAATAAAGCATGTTGGAAATGCTCGCGAGATATTGGAACTTTCTATCATATGTGGTGGAAATGTCCCAAAGCAAAGGTTTACTGGAGAAACATTCACAGATTAATGATAGAAATCTTAAAAATAGAGATGCCTATGACACCTGAAATATATCTCTTGAACATGCTGCACCAGATTGATAAGAAACACACTAGATATGAATATATAATTCTGTATATGGTCTCAGCAGCCAGGATTGTGTATGCAAGATATTGGAAAAAAGAGGAAATACCGGATGTACAAGAATGGTTACAAAAAGTTTTAGAATTTATCATTTTAGAAGACCTTACACTTAATCTGCAAGATAAAAAACAGACAAAAAAATTGGAGAATCTGAGGTCAATTAAGACAATGATAAAAGGAAAATTAGAGATAGAGAACGAATAGGGGAAGAATTGTGGAACAAGTGTATGCTGACTCGATTTAAATTGGATTTATATTTTATATACGTATTTGTATATATACATACACATATATACATACATATATATATATATATACATGTAGTTAAGAAGCTAGTCTACATTAGAGTACATATGGTTATTGAGATCACGATAAGTTAGAAAAATAGAAGTTCCGTTGAGAGGTGAGAGGAAGTTATACGAGAATTGTACAGATTGTATGAAATACACGATATGTAAGTTTGTTTTTATATTGTAAATTTGATAATACAAATGTGCATTGTGAATTAATAGATGTTGTTTAATAAAAATAATATAAAAAAAAATCAGGAAATTCACAGTCAGTCAAATATATGAGGCTGCTGACAACTGGCTTTGCTGACGACTTTTTTAGACAGAAACCCCCAACACCGCAAAAGGCTCACAGAGCAGTTTGCAAAGATGAGAAATATGTCAATTTCTACCTTTGCTGCTGTTATTTGTTGTTAAGTTGACTTCAACTTATTGGTGCCCTCCAAGAGCCCGATCATCAAAAATTATGTTCAACCACTCATTCTAACAAAGTTCATGTCATGGATCTAGAGCACACTGGAAGGGCTTTTGCTTCCTTCTGCTCTATCTCTTTTGGTGGCAGTTGGAAGTGGCAGGCAGGGTGAGAGTTATTAACTGAAGCTACATCTTAGCATGATGGTCAGGACAATGTTTGAATGTTGCTGCTTCTTCCTTTAAAAACTATCTGACAGTGGAATAAACTGCCTGAGAAAGTGGTGGACTTTTCTTTGTTGGAGGTTTTTGTACAGAAGTTGGATATCCACCTATAAGATATACCTTAACAGTGGATTCCTACATTGTCAAAGGAATGGGCCAGATGAGTTTTAGGATTTTTTTAACCATGATTCTATGAAGGCCTCAACAATGATATTTCTTGCTGTTCATTGTATGCATACTGTGTGAAAATTAAAAAAAAAGTGTGCACTTTAATTTGGATTGTCAGGTCAAGAGCATCACTAGTGCTAAGATTTCAAGACCCAATTCTAGATCCAGGTTAGTCCCTAGTGATGTTTAAAAGGAGGACCAGGAGGGCACCCGGATAGTCTATATCAGCCGTTCCAAAGCAGGTTACAGCAGGGGCAGCAACATACTGTTGGGTATTCAGTCTGCCCCAACATAATGATGGGAACTGTAGTAGTAGCTTGTTAGCTGTTAGATAAACAGTGCCTGGTGTGGAGCTCAGGAATGCAGTCAGAATACAGCTTTGTTAGATAAGAACTCTCTCTCACAAGAACCATGTTGAGGAGGTTTAGGCTGATGCTACTTTAACTGTTTTCACATTCTCATTGCTTTAGTCTGGTCACTAAAGTCATTACATGTGTCCAGCTTCCAAAAAAGTATAGATTTTGCCCATATCTTCTGTGAGTGGATTTCACTCCTGACACATACAGTCATGTGTACATGTGTATACCACACAAAGAACTTTTAAATGTTGTTCTGGGAGACCACAGCTCAAATCCTCATTCAGCCATGAAAACCCACTGAGTGGGCAAATCACATTCTCTCCATCTCAGAGGAAGACAAAGGCAAACCTCTTCAGAATACATCTTGCCAAGAAAACACCATGATAGGGTTGTCACCATCAGAGCTCACTTGAAGACACATAACAAATATATACACATATTCTTCCCAATGCACTTGTTACTTTGGCCCAGGCTTACCCGGTGATACCACTCGATATCATTTTTGATATCAAACCATTTGGCCTTCCTCTGCCACCCCGCTCCATATGTTTGCAAGGCCTCCAGACAAACAAGTACACAGGCGCGGCTGGTAATTGTTGGACATTCCATTCTTCAAGTAGGCAGGCAGAACAGAGCCAATCCGTTGCTTCAGGGACCGCTCTTGCAAACAGCTTTTTGCTTAAGCGTGACACTAACAAAGGCGCCCAGCTCTGAGCCGATAGCCTTATAGATCCAAACTAAGCACCTTGCATTTGCATACTGGCTACACTATTGTTAAATCAGCGCTAAGCCGATCATGTTAAACTTGACCTTTTCCAAAGCTTTGTCCCGCTCCAAACTTGCATTGTTCTCAGTGAGTAAGGTATGACCTGCAGGCACAATTCACGCTATATAAACCCCCCGATTCCGAGACCCCCTTGGACCGCTTGGATCGCTCCTGAGTTCCATCCAGCCTTGCTGCCTCTGTGTCTAGTGAGCCGTCCCCTCAGTCCTATGTACTGAGACTCCATATCCACGACGAGAAAGGTGTTGTATCACCCATTCCCCCGAAAATTCCCATTTCCAATTCTTCCATTAGCTGTGTGATTGTGGTGTCTTTACTGTTTGTTTGTCTTTCAATAAAACATCGTTTTTGCTATTTTTAAAACTGTCTGACTGCTTGACTGACCTGACCCCATAGACCCTAGGTTGCAAGATACCTGCTAAGTTATCCTGCCTCTCGCTAGCTTTAGTGAGTGCTCCAGCTAATTTTCCTCAAAGTTGTGTTATTGTGTTTTGATTATTTGGGCGCCCCTCCCGGGACACCCAGAGAACAGGGTAACACACTGCTCTTGTGATTCCTCCCCCTTGTCCTAAGAACCACAGAAAAGGAATCAGAGTCTGAGAACGAGGGGGTCTGATAAGGCCCTGAGGTCTGATAACCATAACTATTAATAGTAGTAGCAACAACAATCATTGTAGTACTAACGTAGTATTTTTATGTCACATCTCATCCAAGTATATTGGCCTAAATCCCAGCTAGAAAATCAATTGGATTAACTTAACTGTAGATTTTAGCCATTATGTTGCTGTACAAAAATAAGACCTGGGATCATACTATATGAAAATACCTCCTCCCCTCCCCCCAAAAAATGCTCTGATCCAAAAATAGATAATAAAATATGAAGCAGTAAAACATAAAAAGGGGAAACTAATCAGTTGAAAATCCCAAGCAAACAAATCAGTTTTAAACTTGCATTGAAATGAATCTCAGTCACATCCTGCTATTGTAAGTTCTGTTTAGGTGAAAATCAAGACCTTGTTTTGTGCCCAGAAGTGAACAGGCAACCAGTGAGGTTTCCTCAGTACCACTGTAATGGCCATATGGTTCATGTGGATGAGCATGGTAGCAGTCTAGTGCACTGTTGGAAGCCTGCAAGATGTCTTTTTTAAAATGTGTACATCATACAACTCTCTGTTTTGCTTTGTTTTCTCCTAACTATCCAGGCTTGCCATTTTGGCTCACACTTTGCTACAGAAATATATCATGTGTGAAATGAGTCCCATTCTTCCATGTTTTAAAGTTCTCTGATTCATCTTCTGGTGAGATTTAGAAGTCCTCATGAGAATTCCTTCCTGAGAGATTAAAGTCAATGTATCCCACTGATTTTACGACTGGGCAGTGAGGTCTCTTTAGAGATCTTTCACTTGGTAAAGTCTTCTAGGGACTGTTCTGTTATTAGAAGCATCACATATATATAGAATTAGTGTATGAAGCTTTGGATCCTATCTCCAAAGTATATTCATTACTTTGGATGAACCCAGTGTGGTTTCATTAGGACTTTGAGAGACCAGGGATCAAATTTGTGCTCAGCCATGGAAATCTACCCGGGGACCTTGGACAAGTCACACTCTCTCAGCCTTAGGTGGCAGAAAAACCTCTTCTGATAAATCTTGCAAACAAACAAAAAAATATCTTGGGATTGAGTTGCCATATCTTGGACTCCACTTGAAAGCACATAACAATGGACCTTAGATATCTCATTTAACCTCCAGCCTAAAACCAAAAGCAGTCACCGCTCCATTGGGTCCTTTTTTCATGGTGTAATCTGGAGATCATAAATGTTTATTTTAGAACTGCACCTCCTTAATAGGAATACTCCTGTTCATGGTTTTCCAACCATCTATCAATGGCCTCACTTAGGATATTGTAAGTTATAAGGGGCTCAGTTCATTTTCTCTACTTCCTCTCCTTCCCTCAACTTCTTCCCCATCCAACCAGAAATTCCCTAGAGTTCAGAAAGCTGGAGTGGATACACACTGGAGCCTGGAGGTCCATGCCACCTGACTTCTGCCGTCACTGTAGCTGTGGAGGGCCTTGCTGTGGTATAGTAGCCACAACATTGGTTGGCCAGAAGTGGGAAGGACATTCTTGCTATTTGGGGATAGAGGTGTTACTGCGGTCCAGCCCTAGCCGGAGATGGCACTTGATATCGTTTTTGATATCAAACCATTCGGCCTTCCTCTGCCACCCCAGTCAACGTGTTTGCAAGGCCTCCGAACAAGCATGTAAACAGGCACGGCCGATAATTGCTGGACATTCCATTCCTGACTTAGGCAGGCCGAACTGAGCTGGTTCGTCACTTCAGGGACCTCTCCGGCAAACATCCTTTTGCTTATGCGCAATACTATCAAAGGCTCCCCTGCCTCAAGCAGGTAGCTGCACAAAGCTGTGCCAAGCACTCCACATTTGCATACTGGCTACACTATTGTTGATTTGGCTTTAAGCCAATCATACTAAGCTCTGACCTTTCCAAAGCTTTGTCCTGCTCCTAAATCGCATTGTTCTCACTGAGTAAGGTATGGCCTGCAGTCACAATTCACCCTATAAAAGCCCCCGATTCTGAGACCTTCCTAGGATCGATCCCGAGTTCCAAACCGATGCATCCCAATGAACTCTATCTTCATATCTCTCCAGGACTACAAGACAGGTGTTGAATCCCCCATTTCCCTCCCAAAATCCCTATGTCCCATTCTTCCGTTAGCTGTGTGACTGTGTGGTCTTTAATGTTGTCTGTGTTTAATAAAACATCATTTTTGCCATTTGAAACCGTCTGACTGCTTGACTGACCTGACCCCGTAGACGCTGGGTTACAAGATCCCTGCTAAGTTACTCTGCTTCTCGCTAGCTTTAGTGAGTGCTCCAGCTAATTTTCTCCAAAATTGTGTTATTGTGTTTTGGTTATTTAGGCGCCCCTCCCGGGACCCCCAGAGAACAGGGTAAAAGAGGACCGCCCAAACCAGTCTTTTTAAGAGCTCTAAAACTATTTTTCATGGTGGGGTGAATTTTGGGAGGGAGGTGCTGGGGATGAGTAATAGTACCAAGGGCTGCACTAAACCCTTACCTCCAGGGTAGTATGAAGCCCACAGACTGCCTATTTCCTACCTCTTCTCTCCCACCACTGCGACAAAATATGGGGTACTCTTCTTATCCCACTGCTATGGCACTAAATGTGGAGATCTTCTAGATTGTAGTTGGTCTGTGTGAGACTTTATTCCTATTGCACTACCACTGGGTACCACCATCCTTGAACCACTGCTACCATCAGAGGCACCATATATATATGAACTCAACCATTAAAATAGCAGTACTGCTGCAATCTTGGGGGCACATATGCATATTACAAGTATATTTTATTAAACAGAAGTTCAACATTTGATGACTTGGTGTACAGAAGCTTAAGGTTACAGAATTTCAAGGCTTAGTTGTTATTGTTACTTAACTCACTCAAATCCCAATGGACTCTAACATATCTCGCTTTTTTGCTACCTTCTCATAATCTTAGCTGACCTTAACTGACTGTCCTGAGTCTAATTTCTGTCTCTGACTCATCTCTCTCTTTCTACACTCTTGATTGTTACCTCTTTGAGTAAGTCTAACTAATTTCTAGTTCTGACTGAATCAAATCTCTCACTTTAACTTATTAAGCCTGACTTACCCCTCTGTCCCCAATTGTCAAACACACCAACCTTTTAAAAGTCCTATTTAAACACTCAACCAGTCATTGGACTGCTTTCTGCATTTCATGCTATTACTCCCTCCTAGTTGGTCCTTTACCTCATTACATATACTATATCTCACATACATAACCATACTTTCCCTTAATCTCTCCGCCAAATGTAACAACATTTTTTATGAAAGTCCAGAAAATCACATCCATAGAACTATGATGATGCCCAGCAACTAGCAATGGAAAGAACCCTAAAACTTATTTGTAAAATGCTCAAACACACACACACACACAATTTTAGGCCCTTTTCTCATGCTTTTTTTTTGCGCGAGTGCCCCTTGAGCATTGTGTGAGTGGGAGCGTCGCTCCATATGATGCACTCCCACTCGCGCGAAGCTCACAAGGCTAAAGCGGGACGCATGCACATTTTTTGATTTTCGGCTTTAAGCCAAAAATATTGCGTGCTCGCACAATGCTCGCGGTGCCCTCACGCACTTACCTGTGTGTGGTGCTTTGGCGAGCAGGGGTGGTCGTGCTTCCTTCCCCCCGTGCAGCCTACAGCTCCCAGACTGCGGAAGGAAGGGGTGGGGCACGAGTGCCCCGGTTGCACTACAAGGAAGGCGATGTGGGAGGCAAAAAGGGCTGTCGTGAGCAGCTTGTGCGAGTGGCTGCTTGTGCGAGCGACGCTCCCCACTGCCGTGATGAGGTAAGGTGCAAAAAGGTCCTTAGTCTTGAAAAACCCTGACAAGAAGAATCTTGGACTGATGAGGATCTTCAAAGTATGGGACTTACTCTGCACAGCATTCTCATGTCCCCCTCCCCAGAATACATTTTATGTGCAGAAAATAATATTCCAATGAACAAATACTGTTTTCTGCACAGAAAATAATAGTTCAATGCAGAAGTAGAAAATGCAGTGCAGAAAATTACGGCAGAAAATGCAGTAATTGGTCAGTTGGTCTATGTAAAATTCACATGTGGTTGATTTTCATAGAAAAGAACTTTTTTTTCTTTTTTTTGCAGAGAAAATAATATTTGAAAGCAGAAATATTGTTTCCCAAGCAGGGAAATGCTCTGTTCTGCACAAAAAAAATGCTGTGTTTTTTTTACTATCTATGTGTGAAAAATAACTGTGTGTTGATTTTGTATAGTATAGTTCCCAAATTGCTAATAGATTTTGAAAAAAAATAATTAAACCTATTAGCAATTAGGGCTTGTTCTGTTGAAAACCTGCACCATTAGTTTTTGAAGACTTTTTCAGAATGGGAAGGAAATTGTTAAAATTACTAATTGCTTCCCCTCCAAGAAGAAACTTAGTGAAGAATCCCATACCTACTAGCCCATCATTTTTTTCCCCCTTTCTAAATTAGAGAGATCTTTGATAGAATTCTTATCTGGGTGTTAATATGGAACTTACTGGTTCCACAATAGTCTTACTGGTTACTCTTGCTGGTTGTATAGAATCAGTGTAGTGGAGAATTAGTAATGCAAATTGCTTTTGAAAGTGTTGTCGGCAAACTTCTGCTGGTGGGAAGAACAATATAATTATAAAGCTCCAAGTGGTACTTTTGCATTGTCAATGCTAAAAGCAGTTAAAAACCACTGGGGTAAACAAACTGTCCCATCTGTCTGCTCAGTCAATTTATATGTATATTTTTTTTACAGCTTGAGAAATAAATAATAATTTAGAAAGGCAGTGGAGTATCTTTCCCTGCAGCACCATAAGTCAGAAGGCTCAAGATCATCTTCAAGTACTCATTTTAGTTATAAGGCCTGAAGAGATCAAACATATGAAAAGCAAATTAATGTTTTTCTTCTAGGCTATGTCTCAAAAGCTTTCCCAAGACAATTCTGTCAATTTAATGGACTCTCATGAACCTTTGTCTTCCTCTATGATTCACACTAGCTTGCATTTTACTCCTTTGTATATTAAATTAGCAACATAATTTTCACATGTGATGCCCCTAAAACTGCAACACTTTTTTGACAGACATTTTAGTTCAATGCCTGTAAAAATAATTCCATTGTTGTCCAGTCCTCTGGCTTATTTTTTACCCTGGGTAGACATCAGGGAAACAGAATCAGATGAAATGTGCTAGGTTGAATGGCACATTTTGTAAGAACATTTTGAGATGCATGACATAACAAAGCAAAACTGTACTCAGAGAGCTGAGTCCTCAAAGAAGGTATTCAGTGCTTCTTTTCTGGGACCAGCTCAGCAACAACTGTCAGTACCAAACTTCTTCTTCTTTTTTCCACCGTCATCATCACAATGTTCTATGAAATCCAGCCAAAGTACTTTCCTGCTGAGATAAATGGTTAGAAAGGCAATAAACGAGTAAAGCTTTTGCACTTTATGAATAATCATATTCCACAATTATGGGTTCTTTGGCAGATCTTCAGGTTCATACTTGGCCCACCGAGACTTATGCTTCTCTTGCTCTCTTGCTTTTTGCCTTAATTAATTTCAAGAGAATTGGTAGAGGTCCCATCATGGGAGCATATCAGGAATTGCCTAGTAAGATTCCTAATCAAATTAACTCATTATTCAGCATTGTGGGATGTAACATTACTGGGGTGTGAGGAGGGGAAAGGCGGAGTTTGCTTTTATGACCACTTACTCTGAAGAGGCAGAAAAGCATGGGTCCATGTAGACTCCCCTCCTCCACTGACACGGTGGGAAAATTCTGCTAATGCTGGTAGAGAACCTATGGCAACCCAGGTCCCTTTGTACAACTTAGTACTGACTACAGAAAGACTCACCTTTCAAAGCCCTGTTATCTGATAATTAATTCTTTTTTGAAACTTCCAAATCGTGGACAAGTTCCATTAATTCAATGGGGTTCTGCTCTTTCATCAGTTCTTCTTGCCTACAGAGGCTTGCTTGGGACTTGTCATACACATGTGCTGCTTGCAAAGTGAGCTGAGCTGGATGGAAAGACATCCAGTCAGCTGAGAAACTTTGCAAGCAGCACAAATGCAGTCAGTCCCAATGAGCCTCTGTAAGTACTTGTTCCCTAGACATGGGTTCTACTTTTCAACCAGTTCCATTTTCTGACAGTGTTCTGAACTTTAACTTCTCAGATAAGAGGAGGAAGCCTGTATTCTTTTACCACCCAGGCTTTAACTTGGTATAGGACAGTGTTGGTCATAGCTGGACATGTAACTTAGGGATGAAAACAACATGTGAAAATACCCCCCTCCCAAAAATGGCCAAGAGTATGGACTAGCATTCTACATAACCTAGAGCTATGAATCCATGACTACTCTATATCCAGCAAAACTATATAGTCATGATTGTGGCACTATGACCATGACGCCTTCCCAACATTATTTATTGCACAGAAAATACTGAGTTTTGTGCAAAAACACAATGTGTAAAGTTTTGCACAGAATAAGTCCTTAGCTACAGTGTTTACTGCACAAGGAAAAAAGAAAAAGAAATCATCTGCAGGGGGAAAAAACAACATTTCTATCAGGAAATATTTTCTTTCTGTTGTCCTTTTGAGGAGGATTGCAGAGGAAATCAAAGATATGTGAGAGTAATCTGTGATTGTGGGGTGGGGAAGGGGCATTTCTGCATGTTTTTGAAAATTTGGGGAGTTTGCATGGTTCAGGAGCAAAAATTGCATGAAATTTCATGCTTTTTTTAAAAAATGTGGAACTTTAGGTGACTGTTTGAGACTTCTGGGCCACAAAATTGGAGTCCACGAGCCACATGCAGCCTGAGAGGGAGCTTCACTGTGCCCACTGCCAATTTAGATAAAGAAAACAACAAGGAGGGGGAAAAATCAACATAATTCCTTTCAGTGCTGCTGCAACAATCCAGATAATAGCCTAAGATTATCTCCATGTTCCTGTTTGTTTCAAAGGAAAATTACAAATTCCAGGTGATATGATTATGGCTAATTCCAGCCTGGCTAGCTGCAGTCTGACTTTTTGCCCTCTCATTTTTGAAGAGCAAAATCTTAACCCTTCCTTCCTCACCATTCTTTATAACCAGAACAATGAGACTTAGGCCATTTCCGCACTACACTATTATAGTGCTATTATTCCACTTTCAACATCCAGTGGAATTCTAGGGTTTGTAGTTTACTGAGGCCACTAAATGCCTCTCCCTAAACTGCAAACTCCAGGATTCTACAGGATGTTAAAAGTAGAATAAAAGCATCATAAAGGTGTAGTATGGAAATAGCCTTAAGTAACTTCAATTTGCCATTGGGTGCTATATAAAGCAAAATGGAAGATGACTGCCAACATAGTGTAATGGTTTGAGTGTTGGACTAGGACTCTTGGAGACCAGATTCAGATCCCTCCTCAGCCACGGAAGCCCACTGGATGACCTTGGACAAGTTACACTCTCTCAGCCTCAGAGGAAGGTAACGGCAAAGTGCCTCTGCACAAATCTTGCCAAGAAAGCCCCATGGTCACCTTAGTTTTGCAATTAGTTGGGAATGATTTGATTGCACACAATGACCACATGCCAGGAAAATTGTCATGAAACCCTCAAAGGTTTTGATGTATCTTTTAAAAGGACTTAGCATTATTTTAATTTAGAGACAAATGCATATGGGATGTTGCAAAATCTTTTTTTTTCTTTCACTGAAAGCAGAGACCATGGGAGGGGAGATGAGGTTATCATGGTCTCAGAGATGTGTTTAACATTCTCCTCATTATCCGTTTTCTGACTTAAGCCACCCCTCCTAAAACTGCTATGAGCTAGCAATGAGGGGGGAAAAATCAAGTGCAGTACAGGTATTTGCTTTCACCGTATGACTCAGCATGTTAATACAACAGTTTGTCTTGTAGAAAATGGTTATGGCAGAGTATTACGCAGCTCTTAACTCTGAACCAGATCCCTAACTAAATCAGATCACACCAACGTACCCGTACTAGGACTGCCAAACTGAAAACTAGAGACCATTCTTGTACTGTTCCTGCACCTCTCCATGTCTCGCCTGACCCTAAACCCACAAATGTGTATTGGGACACAATGAGAGTCACCTGTCTCAACACCTTCAACTCTTTTGCCGTGTTCATCTCAGTTTCCATTTGCAAACTCTGCATGTTAATCCACACCCTGCTGATTTTGGGTGCTTGCTTTCCCTTGGCTGCCTGTTTTATCTGTACCTAAACTTCCAAAGGACGTTGCAGAATGAACTTTCTTCTAGTCTTGGGTGTTCTTTTCTCAAGAACAGCAGGCATAACACCTCCAGGCACTTGTCCCGAGGTTCTCGCTGTTCCAAACTCTGCTGCTTTCTCAACAGTTACTTTTTTATTTCCCTAGTATCTCTTCAAACAATGGGATCCTTGTCAGGAACTCTGCCCCTGATGAGCAACTGCTGCGTGTAAACAAGATATGGTAAATGTTTGACAAAATGAAGGCTTATGCAATATGGTTACTTTCAGCTTGTACTTCAGCCAGGCTTGGGTCCTGCCTGTGAAAGAACCAGGAGTTCTAGCAGCTGTTGCGCTGTGTAGTGCTGCCGAGTTCCGTCACCATGGCAACAGCATCAGCACCATCCGTGACATTCTCCTCCCCGTCCCCACTCACATAACATCACCAGTAACAGGAACAGCAGCCGGAGCAGCCTCGGTAGGAGCCAGAGCCTGATAGCATTGGCTGCAATTTAACAAGCTGGCTCCGTAAGACCAGCTCAGCTGCTACGACCAGGATGAGGTGCAGCAACCACTACGTTGCCGTTTTCTGGAAGATGGACAGATAGAAAAGAACGAAAAGAGAGAGAGAGAGGGAGGAAGAGCAAGGAGACAGAGAGAAAGGGAGAGAGTTGAAGACGGTGCACTGCAGATGAACCAAAGAAGATCCAGGTAACCCCCCCCCCATCTTCTTACTGTTTGCCAACTCTCTGTCCTTGATTGGGTTACTCATGTTTTTGTGCATTTAATGATCTACTGACTAATCATTTTAAAGAGACTGACATGATTTTTTTTTCTTAGCACTGTCTATTTTCCCCCCAAAACCAGCACTCTCTCCCTCCCTTTACCTTCATGATTTTAATCTCATAATAGACCAAATATACTCAAAGAGGAAAAAGAGAAAATGGTTAGAAATGCATGCTGGTGATGGGAGAAATGTAATGCACAGATGCATGCAACATAAAGAAATGTTTTTGCAGAGTGCTTCAAAATAAAAAAGTGAATAGTAGCTTAGAAGAAGAGGGATGACACAACCACAGATAATCCTTTTTTTTTAAAAAAAAAATCAGTCTACTTCATGACTAATCCATCAGTAAAATTGCTCTGACATGTCTGATTCTATACCTGGGGAGGTGGGGTGGAATATTTCCCTTACATTTTTAAGATAGTAGGGTGTGTGTGCATGAGAGAGAAAAAGAGGAAAAAGAGAAATTAAAGGTAAGGTGATAGTATCTCTCCAAAATGTTGCATTGCATAGTGAAAAGAAAAATAAGAAAAAGTCTATCCTATGATTAGGGATAGTCAACTCATAGAGCAGTAGGTTATCTGTCCCTTGAGCTTACACAGAGTGATATTAAACATTTGGAGATGTTTTATAATATGTTGCATATTGTCTGTCTAACCTAGTGCTATTTATTCTGATTGGCAATACTTGCCCAAGGTCTAAGAACAATCTTAACCATCTTTCTTACCTGAGATCTTTCAATCAGAGATGGAAAATATTGAACTTGTGGTCTTTTGCTTACAAAGCATGTAGTCATCATGGAGACCTAGGCACATCCACTCTGATTTGATTTGGGGTAGGCAGTTTTTCAATCCAGTGGTTGGGTTGTATATTGATCAAGAAGGACTGGGGTACATTTCTGGCTTCTTCTTCCAAGCCTATAATTCTGAGGTTGGAATCCAATGCAGACGTATCATGAAGTAAGTCCCATTGAAGTTAGTGGGAGTAAGTCCCATTGAGCAAGTGAGGAAGTATGGAAATAGTTGTGTCAAAATATAGACCCACACTGAACTTTTTGTCTAGTGAAAAATGGCAAGAACTGCCTTTTAACAGAACTTTGGGTAATCACAGTATTTGGGATGCCCCCCAGCTGTTTACATGAAGTTGTGTCTGATCTGTAATTGTGCGGTGTGTTTTGTGTCCCATCTTGAAATGGTTTATGTCACTGCTGTTATGATTCATCAGCTACAGATGTAGCACTTCATCTCCTTTAATTCCTGATTTTAATTAACTGTAGTTGCATGCTAACAATGACATTCATTTGGAATGATAATTTCCAGGTAACTTTTCAGATCAGTGATGTCCTTCTTGTCTTTTTGCATTTTGTGAATTAAGTTGCAATCGCCTCCCATATGCAGACAGGTAGCCAAAGCTGAAAATAAACATGAGTGTACATTACTGTTTGTTTGTTTGTTTGTTACTTTTGGTAAGAACTTGCAAAATTTACAAATTTCTTGGTATAACCAACAGTAATAGAGCTTTTAGGGAGGGAAAAAAAACCCTGAAGTGAGATCCAGGCAGAGGGCTTGGATTGCTTAGTTCTTAGATGCCTGCTTTTAAATCCTGGTGTATTCAATCATGTGTTCTGTGATTGAATCATGATTGCCACCTCTGTATTCCTGAGAGGTACAACATGATCTTTTCCACACTGGGAATAGCTGTGCCTATTGTATATGGCCACTTCAAGCTACTGTGAATTTTGTTTGGCTTGTTTACCTTAAATTCAGTGAAAACAACTTGAGATTAAAAAAAATGCAGAAGAAAGCAGAACTGACAGGTTTTCCCATCTTTAGCTGAATCATTTCAATTTACTCATTATAGACTGTAACCAAAGATTTTTACATTCTGTGTAAATCGTAGGTTTCTTGCCATTTTTCAAAATGGTCAACACAACCACTCCTGCATTCTTTAAAACCAAAGGTTCTGTTTCTTGAGCTGCAAAGGCAGACCATAATGCAGATATTTTGTTTTGCCATTAGGATTCACTAAAAGCAAAACCTGAGGCTAAAATGGATTGGGGAAATCAGTAGGCATGTGAAGAAAGATTACAAAAATATCAACAAAAGGTCTCAGTGAAGTCTTTCAAATCACTTGAATTTCACCGAAACCAACATTTGGAGTAAACTGTGATGGGCTTTCTCAGGGCAAGCATCTCATAACTGAGGAAAGAACTGGACTGGAGAGGGGTGTATTCATCTGTACTCAACAATGATATGTTGTACAGTACAATATTTTATGTGTCTACCCAGAAAATAAGGGTGTATCCAGACTACACAGCTGTAGCAGTTTTATATCACTTTAATTGCCATGTCCCTACCCTATGGAATCCTGGGATTTTTAGTTTGGTGAGGTATTTAAAATTCTCCACTGGGGAGCTCTAGTGCCCTCTGCTGAACTACAAGCATTAGAGCTCTCCAGCAGAGAATTCTATGTATCTCCTGAAATTCTAAACAGAGAGTTCAGTTATGCTGTTCTTAGTTCTACTGAATTCACTTTTGGTTGATTCCAGGTGTAACACAGCTCTGTGAGATGGTCACTTGAGGAAAGAGGGCACAGAGGAGTGACAAATCTGCCTTCCACACCATGCTCTGTGAAGTTTGCTGCTGGAGTCATTGCACCTGATTTTCAGGGTGCTTTTAGAGTCCCTAACTCAGAGGGTAACAGAAGGGGAGGAAACATGCACATGTGAATCTCCTCCAAAGCTGGTGGTAGGGGGCTAACCCAAAAGCCCTTCTTGGAAGCAAAGGCTGCAACCACCCATCCTTCCTTGCTAGAGGGGCTTGCTAGCTGTCTTTCTCTTCTCCTTTCTTCTCCTCTGTGCTGCAGCTCCACCTCTTCCTCTACGACACTCCTTTACCAGGTGTATCTTTGTACACAGTGATCAATCATGTAAGGAATTAACATATGTGGTAGAGTAAGCAGCCAAAGGTGTTGCTGGGCTGTTAGAGTTGCCTGAGCAGAGGAAAGAAAGGGAGAAGGATGAGACTCATTCATAAGGATCCCAAGACACTGGAGGAGGAATTGAGTGGGAGGAAGGACTTGCAGCCCCTCCACCATTCCCCCAACCCAGAAATTGTCACCATCTTATCTTTCTTCTTTGTTAGCTTACTACTTGAGCTACAGGGATTTACCATCACCTTTTCCTCTTCTTGAATAGGAAGGAGATTCTACTCTACCTCCTTGCCGCTTCATGGGCAGAGGAGATCACTCCCATCACCTTTTCCTCCTATGGCTGAGAGGAAAGATGTTGGGGACAGCCTGTGTACAGTGGCAGTAAAACTTGAAATGGACATGAGAGGTCATAATTCAGTGGTAGACCTTTGCACAAGAAAGTCCTCATCTCTATCTTTGGTATCCTCAAGTAATGCTGGGAAAGACCTGTCCTGAGACACAAAAGAGCTGCTTCCAGTCAGTACTTGACTAGATGGATCAATATTCTGACTCTGTGGAACATCTTCCTATGTTTCCAAGAGAGGGTATAGGAGTACAACCTAGAGTATTTTTCATGTGTGCATATATGTGTATGTATGTAGGAGAAAGAAAGAAAGAGAGGCCATTTCCGCCCTACACTGTTATAGTGCTATTATTCAACGTTCAACCTCTTGTGGAATTCTGGGATTTGTAGTTTGCTGAGTGCAAAAAGCTCTCTGGCTGAGCATTCTAAATGCCCCTTCTTAAACTGAAAGTCCCAGGATTCCATAGGAGGTTAAAAGTGGAATAGTAGCACTATAACAGTGTAGTGCAGAAAGGCCCAGAGATAGAGATGGAGAGACTCTGTGTATCATCACCATTCAGAAATATATGTTGACATTGCAGAATTTCATGCATACTTCCAAGTATGATTTGTCTATTCCTGTAGGCAGCTCTTGATATCTTTTCACTAATGCAGATAACACACAGCAAGAAAAGGGTTGCTGCTTTAATGATATCATTAGTATACATTTTCCCCCAGGCCATTTTTCTTTGCTCGTGTGAGTGTGTGTTGGGGTGGTCATTTTTATCTATCAAAGGGATTAATTAGGTCTCTAGCCTGTTCCCACCAAGACTAATGTATGCCAATGACTAAGAGAACAAAAATCTCTTTCTCTCAGTTGGAGGGAAGAGGAAGACAGGACTCTTCCAGATTGTAAACACGGTCATGCTGATGCATGAAATCAGTCCAGTCCAGCTTACCTCTGAGAAATTCTTGTGCAGGCATGGTGATATCCACTCTAGACCCTATATTAATTGTCAGATCCAGATTGTGAGAAAAGCATTTATCTCAATATGTGATGTTGCATTTAATTATCATGGTTCATCACCATGAATGTACCTTTACACTTTGTGTTTACCACAACCCACTTTTAAACAGCCTTTATGCTGGCATGCATTATAAGATAACTGTGAAGAGTTTTATAGTCTGTTAACTGTGTGTTGTATGACACATGAGCCTTCAGTCTATCTCCTCTAGTGCATGGTCTCTTATTTTTAGAACATGAATAATCTCTATTCATTCTTTTTGTGCATCTAAACTAGGGGTGGGCATAGATGTCAGCTTCACCTTCTCCCACAATCAATTTGATTAAAAAAAATAAATAAAATCAAGTGCTTGCCATGTAGTTTATGAATAAATTCTGACTTTTTTGTGTGTCAAGAAACCCTAAATGAACTAAGAAAAACCACACCCTCTTTCCTCCCATCTGCAATTGCTAAATCTAAAACTATTCATGGTACGGAGAGGACCATATTGACCTTTCCATGTTGATGGAGTGATTTCAAGAAAGTGACTTAAAGATTGCTACCTTTTGTTCAGGTATGCTTTTTATATGGCTGCCTCATGCATTAGAAAATTCTCTTCTCCTTACTCCATTCAAATGAATGGGAAGTGTGATGCTGTCAATAAGTCAAAAATGTCAAATCACTTCAAGAGGGCATGCAGGTATCAGGATTGACTCAGAAAAAAATCATTATTTGCTGCTGTTTTTGATAATGAGGCCTAGCAACTGTTGAATGATGAATCAACACAGGGGGCAGGAGGGAACCTGATTCAACAGCTTTAATCTAGTCTAGTCTACCTTTAGTCTAGTCAGGAGAATTTAGACCATGCTTGTTTTAATTGGAAAAAGTTATGGTAGATCTGCTTACTGGACTTTGGACTTTTGGTCTGATCCTGCAGGATACGAATAAGTTAATCTGAGAATAGTGTTGGAAGGCTTGCTCATCCTTACTGTGCAGTGACATGAGGAATGGCCAGTGTGCCCTAGCTGGATGTATCTGATTGGCCAGTGAGGGAAACAGAACGCTGGACTAAATAGACTGATCCAGCTAAGGGGTGCATTCACACTACAGAATTTATAGTGCTCTTATTCCACTTTAAGTGCCATGGTTCCATCCTGTGGAATCCTGGGAAATGCAGTTTAGGGAGATGCTTTTAGATCTTTCACCTAGAGCACTCTAGTGCTTTACTAAACACTAACTATATACCATTTCCGCACAAGAGTGTTATAGAGCTTTGATTCCACTTTCGACATCCTATGGAATCCTGGGGTTTGCAGTTTCAGGAGGGGCCAGCCAGCCCCTCCCAAAACTGCAAACCCCAGGATTCCATAGGATGTTGAAAGTGGAATCAAAACGCTGTAACATTCTCATGCGGAAATGGCCTATGACAGTGAAAGTGGAATAATAGCACTGCCATGTGTGAATGGTCTAACAGCATTTTCTCAAATTCTAAGGCCATTTCTATAGTACACTATTATAGTGCTATTATTCCACTTTCAACATCCTGAGGAATTCTGGGCTTGCAGTTTAGGAAGGAGCATTTAGAATTCTCAGCCAGAGAGCTCTTTGGCCTCAGTAAACTACAAACCCCAGAATTCCACAGGATATTGAAAGTGGAATGATAGCACTATAACAGTGTAGTCTAGAAAGGGCCTCACTCTCAGTTCATGCTTACATACATTTCTGTAGTGAGGGAGATCCGTTCTTGTGGTAGGGATGTAAAAACCTTGCACTCTTGATTTTGCTAAGTTACTCAGAATCTGTGTGTGTCTGTTTGTCTATCAGTTTATTTATACTTGGTTGTGGGACCTTGGGCAAGATCCAGTTCACCAACCACATAGTGCAAAAATACACCAGTATAGTTAGAATTATATTAGTTCATACTGTTACACAGATATTTGGCAGATGCTTCCAGTTCAATGGTTGTAGATCACTGTCAGCATTAGGAGCCACTCTTGTTTAGAATCCTGAACAATACAACCACTTGCACACTAGTTAAACCAGTACATTATTTATACAACCCCAATTAAGATGCTACACCATTCAACCATTCAACATTCAAAAAAGCACAGCGGCATGTGAAACAGTATTTATGCCAACATAGTGAACTCACAGGGTTCCATCTTTTGTGTTTCTTTCTTACACTGAAAGTCACACTTTTTTTCAAAATGCATTTTCTGAGTTTGCACAATCATTTATGCAAATTACCTAACTTACATCACTTGCCTCATTGACTAAGGTGGGTCTGTGCATATTTTTCCCAGTTACACCATTTTTGCTACTGACATTTTAAAATATTTGCATTTTTTGTGATTTTATTTCTTGAAAATCTGCTATAAGCCTCACTCATCTGTAAATTATTAAGAGAAGGTGCTTCCTTTCTCTCAATAATCTCAAGAGGTATGAAAATATGAGTTTCATCAAGACTCCTGGGTCCCATGTGCCAATGAACAATCAATCTTCCTTTTGCATAGTGGATGGGATTATTAAAAGGACTCTTTTGGTCTGTTTGATAAATGGCAGTATGTGAGCAAAGGGAGAAGGAGATCCCCTTAGATATTATGCATGTATTTTCCCATATATTTATTGAAACATTTTTTTTAAATCACTTGCCATTCTTATGGATGCCAGGATAGGTGTGAAAATATAATAAAATGATCAAAACCATGCGAACCATGACAACATACAAAAACAAACAAACAAAGAAAAGCAGTCAGTACAACAAAGTGAACAGAAGCAGCAAATTAAAATACTCAAGCTAATAAAAGGCTGTGAGTTGGGACTGAGACAACTGCAGTGGTTGTGACAGTCACACTTCCATGGGGACACCACAACAAAATAAGTTCTCTTCCGTCTTGACACGTAGTAACCTCAACCCTCTTGTGGCGGATAAATAATTCAAATGTTGGCTCACTGGATGAAATGTTGATGAGTAAGTCAACCCATAGATCAATACCAGTGATTCCATGTATTTTGTCTACTTGGGACTAGCAACAGGATTCAGCCCAGTGAATCCAAGACACCTAGAGAAACTCCTCTGATCAAAAACCAAGAGCAAGTTGAGGAGGAGCTCTTGCAGATACTGCCACCAGATTCTGCACTAGTGGTGGCTTCTAGGACATCTTCAAGGACACATCAACATGCAGCATACTGAAATAATGTTGATCAGAGGACATTCAGAATTTCAGAGATTTGGAGATACTTGCAGAACCAATATAATGAGGTTATAGCAATGGAATTGTCCACTAGCACACAACATTATCGAATAACTTTGTAGATTTTTGCAAGGAGATAGCTGGGGGCATTGCAATATAATTTCCCTTCTAGAATGAAACTTTCCTTCACTTCCCAGATGTATAACTCAGCAGTAACTTAAAATTTCAGTTGAATATTTAAAAATATTGTTTAGGCATCCAAAGAACCTAGGCAGAAAAGGTTAAAATGGAAATGCAAATTTAAGAATTCTAGGTGGGGACAATTTTTAATGTCTCACTTTGTGCAATGCATGGAACTTGGGACTGAAGGGAAATTTCAGTGGGGAGGCAATGCCTTTATTCCCTCTCCTCTGTAGCTACACCCATGGATCTTTCAGGTTAGATAAACCACCATTTCTGAAGACTTTCAGGAGAATCAATTCACATTCTTTATCAGTATGAGAGGGCAGAAAAAAGGTGATTCAGAGAATAATGGAGAGGTAAAAATCTATATTTCAGAGGAAGGAACTGGGAAAAACACCTCTGAGTATTCCTTGCCAAAAAAAAAAGACTCTATGAAATTTGTGAGTTTGCCATAAGACAACATGTGGCTAGAAGGTACACACACACACACGCGCGTGCATGCATGCACCCAGACACAAGGGTCTCAAGGATAGCTGTTCTGTGAATATCTTCACATGGAAGTACCCACTTAGTTTCAACATGCTTATTTGATACCTAACATGCACAGGATTATGGTTTGAATCTTACTGAAACAAACTAGAAACATCATTACCTTACCATCCAAATTTCATAGATAAAAATATCTCTGTTGTTATCTATGAAATCTTGAAAGATATGGTCATGGTGTCTAGGTTTGTTTCTATAAGATTCAAACCACAATCCACATGTGTCAGGTGTCAAGTAAGCATCTCTACACTAAGGCCTTTTCCACACTTTGTTCTTGCAACGGGGCAGAGTATCCTACAGCAAGGATGTTTGCACTTGGGGGCGGACTGGTTCCGGACTACTTCTGTAGTTTCAGACTTTAGCCCCCTCCAGAACGACCACAAGTGGTTGCTCGCCATGCTATTGAAAGACCGCTTAAAACAGGTCTTTCAATAGCCCGGCCCGGCCCAGTCTGTCGCTGCGCTTCTGTGTAGATCTGCAGGCTCGCACCAGCGCAAGGCTGCAGATCTTCCAGGAGCAGTCTTCTGGCTGGCGAGCTTCTCCGGTTGGTGGAGAGCCTCCACCAACGGGAAGCTGCTGTTTTCGTCCCTGGAGCAGTGTGCCACACACTGCTCCGGATCAGCCTGGATCCTCCGAGGGAGCACGCCAGTCTGGTAAGCAGCAGAACAGGGTGTTTTCTTCGCCAAGTGCAAAAAAGCCCTAAGTGGGTACTCCCGTGTAAAGAGATTCACAGAGTAGCTGTCCTAGTTGCAAATGACCAGCAGGATCAGGGCCATTTTATCAGATATCAGATATTGTATTATTTCTGTGTAGTTAATTCTTCTCCATTTTGAAACACTACAGTTTATGAAAGTTGAACTGAACTTCAGTTGCCATCATCTCAAACCTTCATGGTCATCGATAGCTTGCCATTATTAGTAAGGGCTAGGATTAATTGTGTGTTATTCACACAGGAATCTATGCTGTGAAATATTGATTTTTTCGCCCCACAGCCACTCAGTGACTTCCATGACCAACTAAGGATATGAATGGAAGAATGGGCACTTTCTAAGAAAATACACTTCCATGCAAAATGTGTCCATTTACTGTCTCTGTACTTTTAACCATAGCAGACCTGTATTCTGTTGAAAGTAGCAGCCATCCAGCTCTTCTCCCCTGAGGCTTTCTACCAGACATGAAAGTAATAGCTGTCCCTTGTGTTTTACCCTCCCAGATGTCTCACCTGTCAATAGTGGATGGTGCAACCAGGGTTGTTTAAAAAAGAAATGGAAAGGAGATAACTTTTGTTTTATTTTATTTTAGAAAGCATTTGGAATTTTAGTATGATATTGTTTTATAAATGTATACATTTTGGTTATATGTATTTGTTTGCTTGCTTTATTTTATATTGGTTTTTATATTCCTGTCTGGATCATTTGTTTTGTGCGGTTTTATGTTTGTATTATTTGTATTATTCCTGCTTTCTTTCTCCTGTGTGTGTGTGTATTTTAGACTGTACACCTTTGCAGCACTTGCTGTATTGTTATTATTTTATTTGTAAAGTGCCATGTACGCTACTAACGCTATATAAATAAAGGATGACAGTAATAATAATAAAAAAAGTAGATGATGAAGGGCATGTTGAAGCTCTGCTGGGGAAACGGCAAGATAGTCATATTTGCATGTACTTGTTTCCTCAGTTCCCCAGTTTTTGTTGCTGTTTCGTGATAGTGAATTTAGGGATGTTTGAGAAATCCAATTTCCAACCAAGGTTTCATAGGTTTGCCTTTGTCTACACTTCCCAGACTGCTAGGGGTGGATGCCATTTGTGTTCTGAAATTTTCAGCTGAAACCAGACCTGGAAAAGAAATGTGCACATTTTAACAGTGAGAAATTAAAAAAAAAAAAAGTAGACTTGTGAAATGTAAAAAGCAAAAACAAAGAAAACTTTTGATTAAACACATTTTAGTCGATGAAGGGAATATACTCCATCACTTTGCACAGTCTATAACAGGCACAGAAACATGTGGCATTAGAAAACAAGGCAATAAAGAAAGGGATAATTCTTACCCTCTAAAAGGAGAAGGAAGAGAAGGAGGAAGGGGGAAAAAAATAACAGCAAATGCAGCAGCCATAACAAAAGTGAACATGAATTCAGTATGGTGGGGACTCAAAATATTGGTTTAGAGAATTGTCTGCAGTCTGTGGCATTGCCTATCAATATGAGCCTATGAGATTTATTGAGGTGGACATCCCATGAAAACCTAGGACTCCAAAGACGGCTGCCAACAAAGATATTTTGTGACTGACAATACCTAATAGAGTTTCCGTGATTATAGAGACGAGACCTCCAATTACAGGTTGATGGGGCTAAGGAACAAGAAATGGGATTTCAACGTGTATGGTTTGCAAGTTTCTGGACCCATCTATTTTTGCACAGCTAGAACGTGAATGGTGGATTAGATTCAGTAAGTTTTCCACAAATGCAGCGTCTAAGACACAGCGTCAATTTTTCCTCTCTCTAATTCTGCTCTAGAAGAAATCTGGTGACCAGCTATGGTTGTGCAGGATCCCTTTTGACAACATTTTGCTCATTATATATATATATATTGCTTCATTTGCCAGTCCCCAGGTGTTTCATCTCATGTCCCTTTTCAGTTTCGCTCTCAGTGAAATGTCAGGATGATTTTCCCTCAGTGAACATTTTTGAACAGCATTTATTTTTAAAGTTTCAGAAAAGAATGTAAAGGCTATGTGCTACTTCTGCAGTTCAATTCCTGCTGTTCCATTTCAAAAAGAGAAAAATAGTTAACTATTTTTAAAAATAGTTAACGGCATAAGACTCCTCTCTCCTCAAGCGTCAAGGCTATTTTCCCATTCCTTCAGTGTTTTTAGCCAGAGGGGATATTGTCTTGTTCTTACTGAAAAAATCACTTGCAGGGACAAGAGCTGGAGAATGGAAATGCATACTTCAGCAAAGTGACTGCTAAGGCCCTTAGCCTTGTGGTAGATTACTTTTCCATTTTGAAGGCTGAAGATTTAAGGGTGCCTTCCTCCCACTTTCCCAGTAAAATATATCCAAAGGAAGGAGAAATACCGCCACATCATTTCATCCTCGGTTATGATAAATCAATTGCAGCACTTTAATCCACTTCCTGTACATTGCAGAAAGACCTGTACCACATAATAAAGAGAGTGCATATGGATGTGAGATGAGGAATGGAGCTTACTGGGCATTTCATCAACACATGCTAATGAAGAAAGGCCATTGGTAGCCTGGAATTTATACTGGAACTGCTAAATATTATTTGTACTTAAAGCTTTGCTCTTAACTAAGGGCTTGAAGTGGCCTGAAACACAAGAAATACAATCTGAATTATTTTGATTATTACAGGGTTTCAAAACCTCAATTAAAAATAATTCCGGAAGTTTATTCTGAGTTCATGTGAGTCTGCATGTGTGTGAGAGAGAGAGATGAAAGGAAGATAGATTGATTATAGCAAAATTATGCCATGTCAAAGCAGTGTGTGGTTAATCTTGATGGCGGCCTGAATCCCATTGATTAGTTCTAACTAGCATGGATTCATTGTGTCAGTTATTGAATAAATACATAGAAAAGTGTATTTGTCCATTGTCAGGTTGCTTTGCTTTCCCTGCCATGGTATTCTAATGCCATCCTAATGGAATGTAGCATTTTGATGTTTGCTTGCATATAATGCCCTGTACCTCACGATGCACTATAGCACCAAGTTATTTACTGTTTGCTGTTTACTATCAGCTAAAGCTTGTAGTGTTTTGCTATTTCATTCTGTGTAATAGATGAAGTGCTATGCTCCTTGATTCCATGTAAAAGAGCCTAGAGGGGATGATGGAAACTGAATGAGAAAAAAAGCAATGTTTTGGGAATGAGGGTATGTTGCTATAACAAACTTTGGTAAGGAAGAGAACAAAGGCAACATAAGACCAGGATGTTGGTGGGTGGGAAGCCAGCCTGGGAAAAGGAATTGTTTTAATTAGCTAGGAAATAAGGACTTCGTGTGTGCAAATTTGTAACATTATTCCTTATAAGACACTACAATTCCAAAAAGGCTTTTAGTCTTGACAATGGCCAGAATGTGCAGCTGTTTCTCTACTGCTTTTTGAATAAAACTTTGAAAACTTCTAAGCCTATTTCTTGGGACTGGAGTTATCCTGCACATCCTGTATACGACATCCATCCAGAAAAGTTATTCCAAGTGGTAAGAGACTGTTGGGATCAGTGTCAGGGCAACTTCAGATATTATTTGAAGAAAGAGATTATCTGTGTCCATTTCAGTCTTGTTGCAGGCCAGGGCATGGCACCAAATCAACCTCAGTTGCTCTAACTGACAAACTACTCTGGCCTTTTTCACACAGCATTTTCCATGCAAAACACCATCTGGAGCATTGTGCAATTGTGAGGAGCGATCTGCACGACACACTTACAATCGCGTGATGCTCCAGGGGCTGGCAGGTGCCGATCGTGCACCTTTTCATTTTTGGCTAGAAGTTGAAAATGTTGCATGATCACGCATTGCTCCTGGGCCCCACGTGCACTCACCTGGTAAGTGGAGCTTCCAGAGCCGCACCAGTCACAATTCCTTCCCCAGTGCAGCCTGGGAAGGTCCCAGGCTGCACTGCAGAAGGAAGAGATGGGGCTCTCGCGCAAGCAGGCAGCTCATGCAGAACCGAAGGACCCTGGATGTAAGAGCCTATCACCAGAGGCTGCTCATGTGATCCCCGCACCCCAGTGCCAAAAGAAGGTAAGGTGCAGAAAAGGCCTCTGAGTAAAAGACAAGGAGAGTGATACATATTGATCTCTTATGGTTATTTCAGGGACTTTTTATACCACTGATCATGATTTCTATCTGATGGAAGTAGGAGCACTGTGTTACAATGATTCTGGTACGATCTCTGAGGCCACTTCAATGAATAGCATCAGTGAAACCTCATTCAGCCCCATGTCCATTAAGCTGTGGGGTGCTGCAGGGATGCATCTTGTTACCCGTGTTGTTCAACATCTGTATGAATCTGTCAGGGGAGATCAATAAGGGGTTTTGGAGTGTTGGGCCACCAGCATGCTGATGACACCTACCTGTATTTCCCCTTGTCCCAGGAATAAGCTGAAGCCATGAAGTTGGTGGATTAGTCCCTGAATGAGGGCCAATTAACAGAAGCCAAATCCTGATTAGAAGGATGAATGTGCATGTGCTTAGCTTGTGGGCATTCCTAGAACCAATTTTGTCACTGAAGGCCAAGTGGCATAGCTTGGCATGACTGCGGTAGGGGTCGGGATGGAGGCATGGGAGGGGGCTATGGCACACAGGGAAAGGCAATGGCACACAGAGAATGGGTGATGGCACACAAGGGAGGGGCAGGGAATGGCACATAGGGGGCAGGCAAGGAGTGGCAGCGCCCCAAGAAATGTCACCCAGGATGAACCGCCCTCCTCGCCCCTCATCCCTATGCCACTGTGAAGGCCCATGATTTGGAGTACTTGGTGCCAGCTCCAACTGGTGCACAGGTACAGCATTTTCAAGATAGGGATAATTCAGCCATCGTAGTTCATTGGTAACTTCCTAACTAGACTACTGCAATGTACTCTACGTGGGGCTGCCATTGAAGATGACTTGGAAACTATAGCTAGTACAAAATGCATCTGGAAGATTGTTGACAAAAGTAACAATAGACAAGATGGAACACCACTCTTAAAGGAGTTGCACTGGATGCCAGTTTGCTTCCAGTTTAATTTCAAAGTAATGGTGATAACATTTAAAGTCCTGATGGCTTGGATCTTTGACACTTGCATTAGTGCCTCTGTCTATCCACCCAGGAACTGAGGTCTGCAGGAGAGGCCCTCCACTTTACTCTACCAATGGGAGAGGGTCTTGTTGGCTGTTGCACCCCTGTTGTGGAACATGCTCTCCTTGGAGGTCTGATTGGCACCAACAATAGTTTATTCCAGTGCCACATCAAAGCATGGCCTGTTGATTAAAACCTTTGGGGACTACATTATTTTAAAGTCTATTTGTATATGGCTTTAAATTATTGTAGTTAATAAAGTGATTTTAATATGTTTTAAGCTTGTCTACATTATTTATGGATTCAATTTGGAAATAATTTAAACTAACTATAATGCATGCCATCCTGAGATCCCATGACCAACAGTGTGATAGAAAAGTTTTAATCATCATCATC